>OVAN01013520.1:0-12778 GCA_900406275.1 Anastatica hierochuntica
CTTGGACATATTGGACTGGATTCGATTGACTCTATTGCTAACATTTAGTTTTTTGCTTGATCACATTAGAACTTTGTTTATCTACAACAAAATAATCATGCAGAGTTCTCTGTCTCTTCAATACTGAATCCTCTCTAACATTTTTTAAAATCAGTAATACATTAGAATACAAAAATCAAGAGAAAATGATTAAAGTTAATGTATGTAGCCTGAATTTGCTTAGATTTGCTTACCTAGTGAGTTTGTCTACGACAAAATAATCATACAGAGTGCTCTGTTTCTTCAACATTGAATCCTCTCTAATATTATTCAAAATTAGAAATCCATCAGAATTGAAAATTCTAGAGAAATTGATGAGATTGACTGTATATACCTGGAAGTTGACTACATTCGGTTACCTATTTTATCGCCGGAAACCTAAAATCTGATGAAAGTGACTGGTCTCTTGCCGGAATTCGCCTTGTCGTCGTTGAAGATTAGCGACGTGTGTTTTTTTGACGAAACCTAAATTCTGATAAAAGAGACTTGTTCGTCGCCGGAAATCGCCGGAAATTTCCGGAAATCGCCGGAAATTGCTTACAATCGGCGATGAAGATTCGACGATAGTGGACGATGAAGGTTCGACGAAAGGTTTTTTTTTCGCCAATATTTGGCTCAGGGGTAAAATGGTCATTCTAACATTTTAAAAATGCTACACGTGGAAATCCCTAAGCCACATGCTAAGTGTGTCCAGAAAATGAGAAAATGTGCTATATTTGAGAATTGCCCTAGTTTTTTTTTATGTTATTTAAATATGTATTTAGATAGAATGATTTGTTGGTATTAATAAATATTGATGACTATAAACTACTCGTGTATGCATTTTTATATGAAAATATTTAATGTATTTTATTGTATATGTATATGTTTTATGTCTGAAATTAATTATGAGATTGAATTTTGCAGCTTTATGTTTTAGTGAATGTGTATATAAAATTTTGTATGTTTTGAAAAATGAATTAAAGGAGTTCAAAAAATATTTGATTATATAAAATTTGATGCATATATTGTAGATGTATATTTGTCAACACGTTAGTTTATCAACATTGCGATCCATATATTTAAACATTTTATGTGGTTTGAAATTGTTTCTCGAAATATTATTACTTAAAAAAATTTAAGAGCAATCAAAAGTCTGATCAGATAGGTGCTTAGAAAGAGCAATGCTAATAACATTCTAAATCAACGTCCATATGAGACAATTAAAATCTGATTAGAACACATGACAAAAAGAAGAAAAATTTTATTTTGTCATATGAGATTGACGCATTAAGCATAAAGTCTTGAGAGAAAACATGAACAAAAGAGCTAGTAGAGGAACTTCGAGCAACCACAAATGTTGGGAAAGAAAGATAGGACCTTAATATCTCTATGCACGATCCCATTTTCGTGAAGATACTAAAGACCAAGCAAAAGTTGCTTTGTATACATTATTATCACCTATTCAAAAAAGATTCAACCACAAACATTTAATGACCTGTGAAGCTCAAAACTCAAAGATGAGCAGATTTTAAAAGAAAGAACTTACTGGTTTAGGAAAAGATCCAAAATTCTCTAACAAAGATGATATTGAACCACCAGAAATAAATTCCATCAAGATATTCAAAGAATCACTCACTCTTACGGTACCCAAATATCTCTGGAAAGAAGAAAAAATAAAAAAAGAATGCATGTAGAACAAACATGACAAAAAGAAACTGAAATGATGTTTACTCACAACAATGTTTGGATGCGTACTTCTTCTTCAAGCTTTCGTATTTCACACAAGATTGTGCTGTGAAACTGAATCAAAAAGAGATGAAACTTACTTGAGTCTTCTCCTTTGAAGCACTATTTGAAGCAATTAAAACCTTAAGCGAACACAAATCAGAAGAACAAATCAAACCATGAAACTCGCCGGAATCGAGATTCATCCCCATATAAACCCTACCAAAAGCACAACAACCGATTAATTCCCCTTTCCTGACGACGCTTTTCCTTTTCTAGGAACAAGAAGACATGGAGGCGACTTAGTGAAAAGACCGAACCGAGAGCTACCAATGCTGGAGTTAATCTTCCTGACGAATCCATTGAAACCTTCGCCGCTGCCACCGCCGTCATTGTCTCCGGCCACTGAAACTAATGTTTATGTAATTCGAGCTGTCGTGCATCAGCTAGTTCGGAGACGGTGTCGGAAATCTTCTTAGAAATCGAATTGGCCTCCTCTTAAGGGAGGATTGAGTAGATAAGGATAGACGCGTCCATAGATAAGTGTCATCGCGAGTAAGCAACTTCCGGAGGAGAACAACGGTAATGGCTCGACCTTCAGGGTTACGGAAGGAAGGAAGAATCGATTGTATTAGGGATAACTCAATTTATTTTTTTGTTTGAAGGACGCATCATATTTTTGTGAGAGACATGTCATCTTTTAACATAGACATGTCATCATTTTTTTTGACAAAATTGAATATGGTGCTGACAAATCACCTTTTTTTTAAACTAAAACTGACTTCTCAAATAATAGTAAGGGGATTGGACTTTTACAAACCCAACGGCACTTGGAATGACCCTACACTTGTTTTATTTTGATCTTTCCAAGTCTAGAATATTTCAAGCCTACATATGGCGAGCAGAGGAGCTTGTACATCGATTAAAAGATCAACTTGGACACCACCAATCAAGAGGAGTTCCTAACAAACTACATCAAACTCTACGCCACGAATGTATGTCAACTATCAGAATACAAGCCAAAGACAAGGATATTGAAATTGCTCAGGTAAATATCTATGTTTTTAAATATCCTTTTACCAATGAATACACAGATATAATCACTTGTCTTCGCCAAAAGAGCCAAATACAGGTTTAAGAGCATCTTTGAAGTGCACAAGAAGAATCTACAAGCGAGAGAAAGACAAGCGATTCATGCCACTTGATTTGGACCAGGATAAACACCAAGACGTCACTTGTTTCATACTCCTCAAAGAAGCATTACAAGATGAAATATACATGCCCAAGCTGAGTAGAAATATATTTGTAATAAGACTCTTACATTATGATGATTTAGCACGTGCTAACTTGCTTTATGTCAATGTGTGTGAATCTGATTTGAGGAATGCATCAAGAGAAAGGAAGTCCAAGCTTAAGGATCGAATTAATGGACAAATTAGAATCAGGAACATGATTAATGACAATGCTTTTCAACTTGACCTATGAGGTAAATATAAAGTAAGTTTTATGACCAATGATTCTGATTTTGTTCTTTTTATTGAAGGAAAAATGGATTTGAGGTCTTATCCTTTTTAAGAGGAAGAGGATTATGTGATCCTAGATGACACAAGGAAATTAGGACGTGGGAATGGGTTTGGCGATTCGAGAATTGACGATCCATTCAAATCAACTGATAAACCCAATATTTTACCAATTTTCCTATAAATTTTAGTTTGTTTTTCTTAATGTTTTTAAGAAACTTTGTTCATGAAAAGGTATTTTTATTGTATTTTTAGTGTTTTGAGTTATTTCAGGTCAAACTATACACTTTGGAGCAATATGGAGCTATTTACAGCAAAACCTAGTTTCTAGACAATTTCCAAGCATCAGAAAGATCATCCAAGATGAAGGCCTTTCCATCAAAGGATTTTAATGAAATTTTAAAATAGGCTAGAAAATTTAGTTATATTTCATATGGAAGTTGTTTCTCATCAATTGGAGCACTGGACTAAGAGTTATACCCAATATACTAAAAGCTGGTCTTGTTGGCTCGCGAATGAAGGATGCACAGGAAGGCTAGAACTAAAAGATCATGATTTGGTTTCAATTAATACAACAACACAACCAAAGTAGATGTCTTTCAAGCCTTGCCAATCCCAAGAACTCAAGTCAAAAGCACTTTTACAAAAAGCCCAAGTTGAAAGGCCTAAAAGTCTGATTTTAACCTAATTGACCTAAGTTGGACAAAGCTTATTTGTACTTGTTTTTAGCTTTGGATTTTGTATAGTTATATTATTTTAGGTTAGATTTGAAGCTTAAAGAGGCATGGAAGAACCCTTAGGGTTCGTGCCTAATAGCTTAGGTTTTCGCCCGAGAAAAAACTGCAAGCGTACAGATGTGTACGTTGTAGTGGTTCGGATTCTAATCCACAAAGACCAAATGTTACGCAAAAAAAATTCATATCAAATGCGGGCTAAATCGAAAAAGAAATTTTGTAGATTGATGCAGTAAATCGAAATCAAGCAAGAAAGAAACAAAGAAATGCAAGAGTTGTAAATCAATTAGAAGAAACACTGGGTATCGGGTGTTCTCAGGGAAATCATTTCATCAGGATTTTAAGTTTATTTTCGAGGAAACTTTTAAGGGCCATCTTGATCTCAATTTACAATTTTATAGTCAACCTACTTCCGCAGCGCCAACTACCTATGTTTAAGAATCCTAAACACTAACTTCTGTTGAGTTTTGAATCCTAAACATGTATTCTAGACAAGATTGATTTGTTCACAGATAGCTTACACATTGACTTCCGTTGGTCCAAGACATTCGCTCACTTATCTTCCTTTCAGGAATTTCATCAACCACTTCGGTGCGTGAATCCTAGGTTCATAAACTAGGTGAACAAGCTAATTCAAGCATTAAACACAAAGAAAAGTGAAGATCAATTGATAATTCCCTGATCTAACAACCTAATAATCACAAATTCATGAAATCCCCTACGAGAAACCCTAAACCCAACTAGAAAAATACTCACTCATAGTCAATGAACAATCACAACAGAAATCAAGATAAAATATGATGTAATTGCAATTGGAAGAGTAAAAGGATTCAAAAATTCTTCTCGAAAAGGAAGTACAGGTTCAAATTCATCTCCTTTAGGTTACAAAGCTCTCTCTCTCTCTCTTCTCAAAATTTAAAAAATCACATAATGAAATATAAACACGAGTTTAGGTTTTAGACATGTAATCTGGTTCTCAAAATCTCGGTTCGGTTCAAAAAACTTGGGTCTCCAAATCGTGACAAGGATCGATCGATCCTGGATAGGGATCGATCGATCTATGTCATTCTGCCAGGATGTTTCACCTCTTCAAAAAAGCTTCCTTCAATGCTTGAAATCCGTCCAAAAATGATCTTTCTGCACAATAAGGCTCATTACCTGTAAAAACACTAAACAACACAAAACTGCTCCAAAGAGAACCGAATACATACTAAAATACCATATATCTCAACTAAAAACCGCAATAAAGACCTATAAATGCTAATACTCAAATCCCCCAGACTTGAATCTTTGCTTGTCCTCAAGTAAACGAAATGAAAATTAAGTCTACGGGAAAAGAAGTTCGAAAACAAAATGGACCTTATGCTATCAGTAGACCTTACTATGCATTACTTTCGCTGACCACATAGACTTAAGACAGTTAGAACATTTTCCCCAAGAATCTCAGCATGACCTTCCAAGCCCATCCATACTCTAAATTCTGAACCTACAAGCTCAACATTCATGTTAATAACTCTCTATATTCATTCAAATAAGTGTGAGACTTTTTCACCAAAGAACTCATAATCAGGGATTCGGGCTAGGATCAAGCACTTTTAGTGGTGAGACTTAAAGTGTTTCGGGGTATCAAATATGCGCCAGGATGCAAAACATTATGCAAAACCGCAGGAGAGAAAGAGTATATTGATATTCATGTCCCCTAACTACCCAAGAACAACCCACCAAGCAAAAGTAAACTAAATACATGCAATCTTGAGGGTGCATTTAAACAACAAAATAACATGTAAGCACTAATTTCTAAACCAGATATAAAGAAAAAGAAATGAAATTTCGTTTTTTTATATATACATGAAAATTTGGTAGAAGTTAGCAATACAGTGATGTTTTTAATCTTAAAACACTCATATAGCATGAAGAAATGCAACATATCCATCTAAACCTCTAAAACGTCCAACACCGAGAAATCCTACACTCAGGACCGTGTCTAAACACCCTAAATTGTTCAATCCTACCTAAGTAATTATAAGGGATCATGTCTACCCTATTCTCTCCATTGTTTTTACACATGTGTGCATATAAAATAGAAGAGAAATGCATGGAGATTCAATGAGATAGGGTGAAGGTGTGGTGTCAGACTAAAAATGAGTCTGGTCACTCAGGATTATCGAAAAGAGTGGTAGAAGAATGGGGATGTAATTCTGAATGATTGGTTGATTTCTTGATTTCAAGTTCCTGGATCAAGCAATTAAGTTTATTAGTAGGCCAGATAAATAGAGCTGAAAACATTTTAGACATAAGTCTGAGTTTTAGAGATTTCTGGTGGGGAGTTTGGTCATGAGGTATTCCGATTTGCTTGCGCTAAAAGCTCAAGTGAAATGGTCAATGAGAATAAAAATAAAGTGCAATGCGAAGGGATAATAGTCTAAAATAATCATAAAAGCACAAATAATCCATAAGGACTGATTCAATAAATTATAAAATGACTCAAACAACACACCAAAAGAAAAGAAAAAGCATAAGTAACCTCCCCCAGACATACCTCACACCATTTCAGTGTGAAACAAATCCAAGGAAGGGCTAAGTAGCAAATAAAAAGAAAAATCCAAATAAAAAGAAAAATAAAACCAAAAGAAAAAGGAAAGAAAGTCTACTGAGCTACTCGGGAAGTGTTATACCTGGCTCCTTGTCTGGCTCTGGGACGCCTGCCTGTATCTCTGGAGGCGTAGTCTGCTCTCCTCTTGGAGCACTCCTTGCGTGTCTCCTGTGTCTCCTCCTCATCAGTCTCCTCACTCTCTGTCTCCTCATCGTTATCATCTGCAATAGCTGCAGGTACGGGTGGCGCTTTGCGCTTGATAGCATCCTCTCGAACAGACCTGCGAGGAGAACAAGAAAGTAATCGCCCTATCCTTGAGAGCCCCCTGGCGAAACACAACATGAGGGAACTCGTCCTCTAATGGCTCTACACTATCCAAGTTCTAAACTCCGCAGCTAAAGCAGCAGGTGGCACTGGCGGGTCGAGCTCATAATCAATGAAATCCTCCGGAAACAGCTTCGTGATCTCAGGATCCGTAGGTGGAACACGTGGTGGCATATGTGCCTCATAATCAGCATCATCATCATGGTCCCCAACAAGACCTGAGGAACCCTTCTTAAAAGAAGGGGGACAGGGGCTGAGACGCTCTGCAGGTGGTAGAAACTCAACTCCTGGTGAATCAAAAAGGGATGTCATATTCAAGCATGACAGTTGAATGTACAGAGACCTCTGCTAGTGATCCTGGAAGTGGTAGATAAAAGGTCTCGAATCATCAATGAGCTGCTTCCAGGGGAAGCTAAGATGGTGTAATCCGCGAGATGCTTCCCATTGAGGAAAGCATAGTGAGGTCTCTGGTCGTGATAAATCTTCACCTGCCTGGGAAGCTTGAACTCTACCCTCTAGTGACCAGTGAAGTCAAACTTCACAAAGCATAGAAGACGGGTGATAAGAGCACCCGCAGAAAAAGACTTCTTATATGAAGAAACCACCTTGAAGAAGGCGAACTTGTCAGCAACTATCGTGACCATGTTCATATTCGTAGCCACCACATAACGAATCTAAGCTCCCAAATCCCAAGTATGTCTGACACTAATGAGCAGATTCGTAGCCACCGCATAATGAATAGACTTGGCGTAGATATGAGAGCTAAGGACGTTGGCTGCGAGTCAAGCAGCATAGGTACCTCGACCCTGCACAAAACCACTTGGGAAAAACCCATGAGGGAAATAGAGTGAAATTGACCCTGCACGATGAAAGAAAATGTGCCTTGGTCCGCTACAGGGTTGTCCAGATCCTGGTAGACGAGGCGCATATATGCCAAGAACTCTTGGCAAAGCTCGGGGTAGACATGCTCCTGAAGCTCCAGCAAGCCTCGGAGTCCCATCCTATGGAAGAGATCAAAGAAGTCCTGTTGAATACCCAATGCCTCCAGGAGGTCGTTATCAATGACTCGGGTCATTGGGAAAGTGATATATCCCAAATCCTGTAAGAACTTGACGTAGCGGTTTCCCGGTGGTCAAAGTTTAATAATTTATAAGACCTAAATATCCTACGCTCAATCCCGCAAGAGAACGGGATCAATTGTAGTATTTTAGGGTCGTCCAAGGATTTAAAGGCTTGGATTAGTAGAATCTAAACAAGGAGATTATACTAAGGCTCCTAGTCTAGGCGGCGGTATAGTAAGAGATTGTCACGGGTCTCTAGTAAACCTAATCAAAAGAGAGATTAACCATGGTGATTGTTCAAATGAAGCAAGAAATAACAAAATAACATAAAAGTAGTAAGCAAAGAGTGAACTTTGGATCTAATCAAAATAAAAGTAGGATCTTGAGATAATTGTTATGGGTTCGGGTTCAATCTAGAGATGTAATGGATTTGGGTAAGACTTTATTAAAGGATCTAGCTATTTCTAAACCAAGTATCCCTTTTTTGTCGATCAACCCACTCTCGTAACGAAGATCTATTCACCTATACACACTACAAGGCTCAACTTTCGTTTGTTGCCCATCTAAGCATGTATGTGATAGTGAGTCTCAAGCCCTTATAGCCATCTAACACCTTGGTGTCCCTAAAGGCAAACTACTCTCATAGCTCAAGGTGAAAGACATAGGTTTAATTCTCACAAGCATTTCATCGAACACTTTGTTGGTGCCAAAAACAGTCATCTCGAAATTAACGTCCAAGATCGCATATTTAATCAAACTTACTCGGAAACACGACCAACGTCTGGACTCGTCATTATCTAGACTTAGCAATGACTAGATTTACCGTTGTCTAGATTTAACGTCGTCTAACCTTACCGTCATCTAAACTCACCGTCGTTCAGACTTAACGTCGTCTAGACTTATCGTCATCTAGACTTACCGTCGTCTAGACGATCTTTCAAAAAAGTCTATCCATCCGCGAGAAACTAGAGCATCCCAGTGCTAGAGCTAGCATCTATGGCTTTCGGATAACTCTCACAAGGCCACAAGATATAACTTCCGGGGCAATACAAAACCACCGAAAGCATCGGAGAACTGCGTTGCTTCGGAGAAATGTCTAAACGCCCATTGACGCCAAACCTACGAACGAGTCTTGGAACCGATTGACGACTGAACTAGAGGCCAATCTAGACGTCGATTGAAACCAAGACCGGAGGTCCGTCTTGGCGCCATTGGCGCCAAGACAGAGAGCTTGTCGTGACGCCAATTGGCGCCAAGACCAGGGCTCAGTTTTGGCGCCAGATGGCGCTAGGACGCGGATAATGTTCAGCCGTTATCCGTTGGCTGAACCACGTCCTTTCCGATCATCATTTCCTTCGAATCATCACTTGATCATCTCTCGTTTCGTCTCAATTGGAGTTTCCGTCAAAACGTCGTGACGATATTTGTAAGGATTCGTATTTTTCGTGGATTTCGTATCGATCGTGTAAAACTACGACGGTTAACTTAAACACCAGAACAGTCTAAACTATACGATTAGTCTTATCGTTCCACGAAAATATTGCCGCTTGGTCTTACGAAAATTGGTTTCTCCGAAAGGAATCGTAAAAATCACTTAGCCGCGAAACGGCCTGAAAGGGCCCAAATCGCGATAATAGTCCACTTACGATTTCGGGCGAGAACCAGCCAATTCACGATGACGGTTTACCAGGGATTCGCGAAAATGTTAAGTTTCGAGAAGATAAGGAAGGATCTCGAAAAGGATATATGCGAATCGGGGAAAAGGAATATTTCCTCGAGAAGATATGCACAAATCGGGGACGAAAAAGGAAACGAGCCAAGCTCACGAAGACCTATATAAAGGGTGAGAAGGAGAAGGATGAGAGATATACAACACAATTTTCGTCACCACAAACACTTAGAAAAATAGGGTTCTTACTTTGTTTCGTTAGCGAGCTGCGTTTCAACTAGGTTACGAGTCTACAGTGTAGTTCTAGAGATTCGTCGCCAATAGTTCTTGCGGCCACGACTTAAACACCGGTTGCGTACGCTCAAAAAAGAATTCAAATAAGATCCCTTTCCCGTTCTTCGTTAAATTTGTCTTTCGATTATTGTTCTTCGTATTCGTTCACGTTTTGGTCTACGATTTACTTTCGTGTTCATACTGTTTCACGTCACGAATCTTGTTATCTTATCATTGTTATACGCATTTAGTTTCACAACCTGTTTCGTATCAATCTAACTTACGTTANAATCTTGTTTATCTCAATTTCGTCATACGAATCTTGTTAACCTAAATATTGCAAATTGTTCGCATATTCGTTTTTCTCATGCTTTTTGTCTTATTTTGTTTCGCAGCTTAGTTTTGTAACTTTAACCTAATTTCTCGTGTTCATCATTTGATCTCATCACTTTTTGGCCACAGAGAATCCGTGAACCACGTAAACATTGACAGTGAGAATTTCGGTTCCCACAGTTTGGCGCTAGAGAGAGGTGTGCACACGCGATATCTTTCACGCTAATTCACAGATCAGTCATGAACACGGACGAACAGAACAACCAACCAGCTCACGAAGGCGACAACACCGACGACACCATTGAAACTACTCCAACAACGAACAACAACGTGGTCAACGCTGACCCAAACATAACGGCATTCGAGGAGATCAAAAACATGTTCTCGACTCTCGAAAAGAAGTCGGCAGAACGTGACCAACTCACCAACTCTCTCGCGAAACAGGTCGAGACCTTAACCGCAAGAACCAAAAACATCCTTCCACGTGAAGCAACCAGACTCTGCGGAAGAAGACTCAACTTCTCGACTTCGTCTGGAGCACTCTGGGACGCACAGGAGAAACCATCGGAACAGAATCCTGATGAAGTCACACCTGTCGCAACGCGAACCGGTGCAAACGATCTCCCGGCTCTTGAGCAAGGGACAGAGGGATGCGAGGCCGAGCGAATCGACCTAGACTTCAGCGATCACACCGATCCTACAGACGAGGACGCCGATGTGCACCCGAGAAGGGTGAAGGGTCGAGAAACTTGCCGCAATTCTGAGCTAAACGAACTCATGACGGAGGAAGAAGGAAACCTCCTCTGGGTCGAGTAGCAAGAGCAGGCTGAAGAGTAGGCCAGAGTCGCTAACAGAAAGGGCAGGTCTTCTCGCAAAACTGCCAGTCACGATCTTGACGATCTTTGCGATTACATGGAAAAAACGGCGGCGGAAGTAAAAGCCATTTAGTCGCAAATCCATCACGCAACTAGTGCTGCACCTGAGATCGATCGACTCGTCGACGAGGCTCGAAAGACTCCGTTTACTGCCCGCATAACGAATGCGAAGATCTCAGATCCCGGAAAGGTGAAAATCTCAACATACGACGGGACCACCGACCCGAAGGCTTACTTGCAGAGTTTCCAAATCGCGCTGGCGAGATCGAAACTCAAGGAGGACAAAAAAGATCCTGGCTTCTGCCATCTCTTCGTCGAACATCTCCAGGGAGCTGCACTCGAGTGGTTCTCCCGTCTGAGGTGAAATTCTATCCGAAGTTTTGCGCAAACTCTCTTCGAGTTTCTCAAACAATACTCCATGTTTATGGATCGAGAAACTTCCGACGTTGATTTATGGAGTCTGTCCCAACGCGAGGACGAATCTCTTCAAGATTTTATGACAAGGTTCAAATTAGTGATGTCGTGAGTCAGCGGGATTAGCGGTAAGGTTGCGGTAGACTCCCTCCGCAAGACGCTCTGGTACAAGTCGAAGTTCAGAAAGTGGATTTCTCTCGAAAAACCACGAACAATCCAGGACGCGCTTCACAAAGCAACGAACTTCATAATCATCGAAGAAGAGATGAAGGTCCTATCCCAGAAGCATAAGCCGTCGAAGGCGTCCTCGAAAGACTCTGTGCCAGAGCAGAAATCGAAGAAGAAAGCTTCCCGAAGCGACAAGTATGTCCACCACGAGGGAGAAGATCTCCGAGGTGCGCACAACTATGCCGTTAACTCCCAATCTGAACAAGGGAGAACTTTGGGAAATACATGGATGCAAAACACGTCTTACGACGAGAAAGCCTTCTGCGAGTTCCATCAGATGAAAGGTCACTACACTGTGAACTGCAAGGTTCTCGAAGCGAGGCTTGCGGCAAAACTG
This sequence comes from Anastatica hierochuntica, assembly GCA_900406275.1. Lineage (NCBI taxonomy): Eukaryota > Viridiplantae > Streptophyta > Magnoliopsida > Brassicales > Brassicaceae > Anastatica > Anastatica hierochuntica. The sequence goes on from OVAN01013520.1 coordinate 12,108, forward strand.
CTCGCAGGGGAACTCTCAGAGGTAACCAGCATCAAAGACCTGATACGTGATGCGGACAACCAACCTGAGACCGAAAAGACACTCCCACGCGACGCCGCTCCAGCAGACGCAAAGTGCGGCAGAAAACCTGACGACAAGGGCAACGATGCCAACCGTCGCAGAATGAACATGATCATGGGTGGAACCCATTTCTTTCGCGACACTGTCTCATCAATAAAGAACTATCATCGCAAGTCCGAGACAAGCGCAAACTGGTCCACGCCACCCGGCGATGCCGAAAACAACGCGATCACTTTCGAGGAGTACGAGACTGTCGAACTCGACAAACCGCACAATGACCCGCTCGTAATCGACCTCGTCATCAGAGACCTCGAGGTCGCGAGAATCCTAATCGAAACAGGAAGCACCATCGATATGATCTTCCACGACACTCTTAACAGGATGAACGTTGCTTTGTCCAAGGTCACACCGACGCCGAAACCGCTCACGGGCTTCTTCGGCCTAACATCCATGACCATCAGATCGATCAAGCTTCCGGTAGTAGCGAAAAGAGTCACGAAAATCGTCGACTTCGTTGTTGTTTATCATCCCGCAATCTACAACGTGATCTTGGGAACGCTGTGGATAAACTCCATGAAGGCAGTCCCATCCACGTACCACCTAGGCATTAA
>OVAN01013521.1:0-12778 GCA_900406275.1 Anastatica hierochuntica
AATGAATCGAGGGAGCTCGCGGTCTTGGCATAACAAGCCTGAGAATCGGCGAGCGAAACGACTCATGATTCATTCATGGCATCCGTGATCCCACGACTTGATGAACTTTCNAACGCTGGAGGTAACGCAACACTAAGGCTTTCACCTCTCTAGCCTTCTTCTCCTTGAGCAACGAACTCGCAGTCTTTCCGAGACATCTCTCGAGCTCACCGGCCCGAGCTTCCAATCGAGCTAACTTTAGAGAACGAGCGCCATATAAACCATAAAGGTCTTGCTGGAAAACAGGTCGTAAGAACCTTAACTCCAGAACAAACTACGAAAGGCTTGATCCCTTCCACAAGGGTACGTAGGCAGCCTCTATGAGGCGCAACCCCAATCCTATCACATTCAAATACTCCATGGGATCTTCTGGAATAATATAATCAACAAACATTTTCGAGAAAGAAAAAAGCACTCTTGGCCGTAGATTCCGATTAAACACACATCACTCGCCCGCAAGAATTATTCCTAAAACTTGCGGACTGGGGGGCTAATTGTTGGTGTCNTGCATCTCTAATCAAACTTACTCGGAAAAATGATCAATGTCTAGACTTAGTCTAGACTTAACGACGTATAAACTTACCGTTGTCTAGACTCACCATTGTCTAGACTTAACGTCGTCTAGGCTTATCGTCATCTAGACTTGCCGTCGTCTAGACTCACCGTCGTCTAGACTCGCTGTCATCTAGACTTATCGTCATCTAGACTTACCATCATCTAGACTTACTATCGTCTAGACTCATGGTCATCTAGAAAAGTCTCCGAGCGATGAGAAGTCATCCAGATCGACTCTTCTCGACCAAACTATGGAACCTCGCGTATAGCTAATTATGGACAATCACTCAACAAAGTTCAGCCAGCCACAAACGACTAAGCATCGAAACATTAAAGTTAATATCCGAGGTTTCCGAATAACTCCTAAAAGATCCTGAGATACGAGTTTCGGAACGATACGAAACCACCGTATGCATCGGATAACCGAATCGTCTCGGAGAAACATCCAGACGGGGCGTCTATCTTGGCGCCAATTGGCACCAAGGCCAAGACGGAGCATCTATCTTGGCGCCAAGGCCAACACGGAGCGTCTGACTTGGTGCCAAGGCCAAGACAGAGCATCTGTCTTGGTGCCAAGGCCAAGATGGAGCATCTGTCTTGGCGCCAATTGGTGCCAAGGCCAAGACGGAGCATCTGTCTTGGAGCCAATTGGCGCCAAGGCCAAGACGGAGCGTCTGTCTTGGCGCCAATTGGCGCCAAGGCCAAGACGGAGCGTATGTCTTATCGCCAATTGGCACCAAGGCCAAGACGGAGCGTCTGTCTTGGCGCCATTTGGCGCCAAGGCCATGACGGAGCGTCTGTCTCAGCGCTAATTGGCGCCAAGGCCAAGACGGAGCGTCTGTCTTGGGGCCAATTGGCGCCAAGGGCAAGACGGAGCGTCTGTCTTGGCGCCAATTGGCGCCAAAGCCAAGACGGAGCGTCTGTCTTGGCGCCAATTGGCGCTAAGACACGGACAACGTTCAGCCGTTATCCGTAGACTGAACCACATCCTTTCCGATCATAATCTCCTTCGAATCATCATTTGATCATCTCTCGTTTCGTTTCGATTGGAGTTTTCGTCAAACTGTTGCGACGATAATCGTAAGGATTCATCCTTCCCGTGTGATTCCTTATCGATCGTATAAAACGATGGCGGTTAACTTAAACATCAGAAGAGTCTAAACTATACGATCGGTCTCACCATTCCACGAGACTATCACCGCATGATCTTACGAGGAATGCTTTCTCCGAAAGAAATCGTAAAAGTCACTTAGCCACGAAACGGCTCGAAAGAGCCCAAACCGCGATAATAGTCCACTTACGATTTCGGGCGAGAACTGGCCCATTTACAATGATGGTTTACTAGGGATTCGCGATTAAAGTCAAGTTTCGAGATAAATACGGAAAATCGAGAAGATAAGGAATGATCTCGAAAAAGGATATACGTGAATCAAGGAAAAGGAATATTTCCACGAAGAGATAAGCACGAATAGAGGACGAAAAAGGAAACAAGCCAAGCCCACGAAGATCTATATAAAGGGTGCGAAGGATGATGAGAAAAGGGGACATAAATTTCGAGGGGACTCCTGGTCATTGCGAAACACTTAGAAAAAACTAGGGTTTCTTATCTCTGTATTCGTTAGCGAGATGCGTCTCAACTAGGTAACGAGTCTACTCTGTAGTTCTAGGGATTCTTCGCCAATAGATCTTGCGGCCACGGCTTAAACACCGGTTACGCACGCTCATACCACGAATTTGAATAAGATCCCTCTTTACTTTCTTCATTAACAGTGTTTGACGAGTTGTTCTTCGTTTACTTTCATATTGTTCTTCGTTTACGATTCTGTTTAGATCTACGATTTACTTTCGTAGTCGTATTGTTCTTCGCTTACGTTTTACTTATCCGAATCATGTGACTTTATCGTTGTTATATGCATCTCGCATCGCAATCTTTCTCGTATTGATTCTATCATGTCACATCTTCGTTTCGTAGTTTGAATGTTATTTACTTCAATATCGCAGTCTGTTTTCGTATCTAATTTACTCACGATTTCCATCTTATTGTCTTCGCAGTTTAGTTTCGTAATCTTAACCTAATTTCTCGAATTCATCGACAGATCTCGTCGCGTTTTGGCCATAAAGAATCCGTGAACCACATAACATTGACAGTGTGAATTTCAGTTCCCACACTTACTAAATTCTATTCAAGCAAATCCAGCTTCAAGATTGATTAACGGATAAGCAAGTAAGCTCGGCGTACTCTTTTACCCTTGTCGGGTTTTTGTCCCAATGGGTTTTCCCGTTAATGTTTTTAACGAGACATCGATTTAACTTATGCATCACTTATCCGTTAATTTAACAACATTCAGCACTTAGTTATTTAAATAATTTTGCATGGTCTAAACTTAGTTTAAATTAGCATTTATTATGCTAAAATTTCCAAGAGCTTGTGCATGTACAAGTCTCTAGTCTCTTTCTCTTCCTTTTCTCTTTAAAATGGGCGACCATACTAGCAAAGAAATCAGACTTTGATGAATGAATATTTTCTTTGAGATTTTTTCTCTTGTTTGGAGTGTTATATCCAGCAAACTAATCAGATTTCTTGTTGCATTATATCCACGAATTATGTTCTTCGATATATCAAGGATCATTCCGCAAATCCTTGTGAGACCAATCACCTACCACAACCTTTGCGTTCGAATAATTCTAGAGTTTGAGCAGTGAAGCTTATCCTTCAACCGAGTATTATAGAGTGCGATCACAGGATCACATCATTTCCGTACCAGGGATGAGAGATAAATCTGACACTCTCTTGGAAATTGGAAATTCGAAGAGCACATGACAAAAGCTTTCATTTTCTACATTGCATAATCGACACTCTAGGTCTACATTGATGTTTCTAGTTCTTAGTGTACGTGAGACAGCCAATGCGCCACCCATAGAGCGCCACACAAAATTTTGTGTCTTTGAGAGAGTTTTGATCTTCCAAATTCGAGACCAGACACTCATTTCGACAGGAGGCATAGGCGTCGCCGTTTGTGTTTGTAGGTCCAGCAAGTGCTCTAGAAATCTATGACCACTTTGTACCGTATACGAGCTGGTCTTGGAGAAGCTCCAAATATGCAAGTCTTATAAGCTTAAGGAAACTTCCGTTCGAAGGATTAGTGGTACAGCATGTTCTGCTACTATTCTCTGAATCAAGGCAATGTTACAGAGGTTTTTGTTGGGGGATTAATAGATTAGCAACCGTCGAGACCTGTTCTATGGAACCAATTTTTTGCATAGGAGGTCTCAGAGTGTTTCCCAATAGCCAGTGATTGGTCCATACTCAAGTGCTATGGCCATCTCCGATGGATCTAACCAGTCCATGTACAAGGAGCTCTTGGTCGTGTGTAGACTTCTCCAAGCATAGGAAGGTCGCTTGCCTATAGCACACTCTAGGAAGGGTTTGTTCGGAAAATACCTTCCTCTTAGAACACGAGCTACTAGAGATTCCGATTGATTCCAAAATTTCCACACTTGTTTTCCTAAAAGGGCGTGGTTGAAGTTAGCTATATCATGAAACCCAAGGCCACCATTCTCCTTCTTCATGCTTAATTTACTCCACGCGACCCATGGAATCTTCTTCTTATTTTCTCAATTACTCCACCAAAACTCGGTCATGACACTTGTAAGCTTTTTACAAAGGTCTTGGGATAGTTTAAAACAAGATATTACATATATTAGAAGAACAAGACCAACAGATTTTAGGAGGACTTCCTTGCCGCTGTGAGATAATGTTTTCGAATACCATCCTTGTAGTCTTGACTTTAGCTTTTTGAATGAAACTAAAGAGTTTTCTCTTCGAGCCGCTAAAGCATTCCGGTAGCCCAAGGTAAGAATCGTCTCCTCCTTCTTTATCTATTCCCTAGATTGATTTGAGTTCAACTTTTTGGTTTTCCTCTATCTTAGAGCCAAATATGATAGACGATTTGAGTTTATTCACAAGTTGGCCCGATGCTTCTCCATAACTCTGTAAACAATTCTTGATTTCGTGGTAATCTTCCAGCATTGCTTTACAAAGGAGCAAGCTATCATGTGCAAAGAGAAGGTGATGGAAACTTGGGCTAGAAAGAGCTATTCGGATGCCATTCAAACAGTAAGATTCCTTAGCTCTATTAAGAGTATGAACAAGAGCCTCAGTAACAAGTATGAATTGGAAAGGTGATAACTAATCTCCTTGATGTAATCTCGTCTCCGTTTTGAAAATATGTGTGTTCTTCCATTTAACATAATCGTGTACGAGACAGAGGATATGCAAGCCATGATCCATAGGTGATCAAAACCCATTCGTTCGAGGAGAACTTCCACAAAACACCATTATACTCTGTTATATGCTTCGGACATATCAATTTTGATGGCCATAGAGTTGTTTGCAACATCATTGTTTGTTCTCAGGGCATGTATCATTTCGTGGGCAATCAAAATGTTGTCAGAGATGAGGCGACCAGAGACGAAATCACCTTGCGTGTCAGAGACTATCTCCGAAAGAAACTACTTTAGACGTGAGCAGAGAATTTTCGAAACAATTTTATATTAACTGTGCACAAACTTCTTGGATGCATCTCACTCTTCCTTGTAGCGATAGAGACTTTGGTAATAAGAAAAATTTGTGTATGGTTCCACACCTTCGGTACAACTACCGATGTGAAGAAGAATTGTAAATCCTTGATGATGCTTGGACCAACCGTTGCCCAAAATTTTGTAGAAGGCTCCGGTTAAGCCATCCTCACTAGGATTGATAGAACTCTTAATTGTAAATGATGCTGCTTTAACTTCTTCCGCTGTGACTGGTTTTGTAAGTATCTCGTTCATCTCGTAGGTGATTCATGGCTTCAAGCTCTCAAAAACGAATTCTAAATCAGATGGGTTCAAGCTCATGAATAAATCCTTAAAGTAATCAACTGCGATGTTACCCTTGGAACCTTCCAGAAAGTGTTCGATCTCGTTTTCGTCTTGGAGGATCACAACTTTGTTTGTAACTTTCCTACTTCGAACCAAGTTGTGGAAGAATTTCGTATTTCGATCCCCTGAGTTTAACCACTGGTCTCTACTCTTTTGTTTCCAAAAGTGTTCTTCTTCGCGGTAAGCTTCATGGAGAGCCCATTTCAGGTCATTCAATGTGTTCAGCTTCAGAGGGTTTCCACTTAACTCTTGCTCCATCCTTTGTGTAGGCATATGATCCTATCAGCCTAGTTAGTCTTAGTGCACCTCTTCCATTTCTGCAATTCAGCCCGATAGTTGCTAATTTTTTCCATTAGCGAAATGTCTTCAGAATCAGAGTTACCACACCAACCTTTCTTCACAACTTCCTCAATACCATGCTTTCTCATGCATCTTTAATTATAATAAAACCTTCCCTGCCTCTATCGTTGGTCTTTGAAGCAAAACGAATCATGATAGATCTATGATCCGGCGCCCTAAGCTCAAAGTATTCCATCTTAGAACGAGGAAAGAGGCAAAACCAATTATCGTTTTTGAAGCTACGACCTAACCGACACTGTATCCATTGATGATCTCGGACACCTCCCCCCCCCCCCCCCCCCNTAGGAAGTTCTTTGAGTTGGAAACATGTGACCATTGATCGAAAGTCCCAGAAGGTTGACTCTTCTCTCTGTGCTCCTCCCATTACTCAAAATTATTCAAGAGCTATTAAAATCTCCAACAAGAATCCATGGATCATTTCTCGTTAAACCTGTGTTGAAAATAGAGTCACTTTTTTCCATTACTGATGGACAGAAGCTTGAGTTGGAATCAATGGCCGCAATCTGGAGTAAAGGTGTCTCCAGAGGTGGAGTAGACACGACATGTTTACTAGCATCTATGTCCTTCCTCTTCATATCCTCAACTCTATTTATATTCGCCTCTCGATGATCAATATATTGCCTGGCACGTTAAGTTGAGCTACTTGCTTGGAGGTCGTATCATGAAGGTCCTCAATTGCGTTTTGAAAACATAGAATACGCGCTTGTCTTTCTGTTGGGTCCGCATGTGAGATTTATTGCATCATAACACGATAGTCCTCTTTCGAAAGTTCCAAAAACAGGGGAGCAAAGCCAGGGGACGTCATAGTTGCGAGTGGGAGCTCTTTCATTTTGCCTGGAGTACCTTCGAGCATCAAAGTTGGCTTTCCTGTAAGAGCGAGAGCCCTGGTTAATCTTTGGTGCTGGTTCGAGAAACAGACATTTAGATTTGTGATAACACTAATATTTTACTACTTTTAGTTGGATTTTTACTTATTTATTTGCAGGTTTTAACGCTTTTTCGACCTCTAGAGGTAGTTTCTTGTATTTGAGATTTTATGGACTAATCAGGTCATATCATCAAAAAGGATGAAGAAAAATTCTAATTGGACCTCATTCACATTTCCAAGAAAGTTTCACTGATGGATCAAGAAGACGGAAGCTTATACGCCTGAGTTTAGCATATTATCAATCTGGACAGATTCTCAGCATCAAAAAGATTTTCTTGAAAAAAGGTATTGCCTTCATTGGATTGAGCTGAAATTATTTTAGAATATATAATTATGTGTTAGCTTTCAAATGCAACTGGTTTGAATTCATTTGGAGTTGTGACCATGAAGTTACAACCGTTTAAGCGAAAACATGTATGCTTGTCTTGGAAATGAAGCAAGTGGAGCAGTTGGAGTGCTGTGACCGGGTGAAGTGAATACCAGCACCGGCCTAGTGTCTATTTTTTTTTCCACACCATTCCTGGAGATATCTCATGGTTAGTGATAGATTCTACATCATATCTTTCGGTTCACTTAACCGATTTCTATTCCGTCAAAACCGATGTAACATTATAAATACCTAGCATTATAAAAGACGACCGAAGAATACCTAGCATTATAAATACTTGTTTTTAACTTCTAGGATGGAGAGAGCCACGACTTTAAGAGATAAAAAAGGCCTACGAGGCAGAAAACCCATTCCATACATCTTTCTTCAGGAGATTTGGGTTTCAAGAGCTAGTAAGGAGAAGATCTCGCTTTGTAATCGATATTCCTAAGTTTCTAAACCTTTTAGCTCTCAATTAATTAATGCTTTCTACTTATATCTCATGCATATCTACTGTTATGATGACTTTTGAGGAGTTTATTTGTTGGATTTAGGGGTTTCAAAGAGGATTCATGGATTGATTGTTAGGTTGTTAGATTTCATGATTTTCTTAGGGTCCCTCATCTAGATTGTTATTTGACGATTGTTTCTTGATTGACCATTAAGCTACTGTCATTTAGGATAGATTTACTCACCAAAATAGTTGTTGAATTGCCTTGAATAATATGGATGGGAAAAACCTTTGTACTCATGGGAGTGATTTTAACGAGTTTTTGTGAACTATCAAATTTGAACTTTGTGCTTGTTTATTCACTTGATTACCAACGGGAGTTGAATATTTAGGTTTATTAGACATTAATAATTGATACTATGACAGTAGATTGATTATCCTTGCATAATTTGAGTTCTACGACTTACCTATTGAATTTATCGGTCTTTTTATCCGCATTAATAAATCTTTGATAACCTGAGATTTCTCCAATGCCCAATGTCTTTTTCAATTGATATTTTTTTACTGATCACTTGAAGTTTTAGTTTATTTATTCATTCTTTAGTGACTCACAATTACCACAAACAAAACATCATAGTTTCGCTTTAGTTTAGTTCGACTCTCATAAACTTGTAGTGTGGTTCTTGGTTCTTGAGGATTCAATCCCTAAGTACTACAACAATCGTTGTTCACTTGCGGCATTGTTCTATTTCTTGGGATAAAACTTTGAGCACACCAAGTTTTCGGTGTCGTTGTCGGAGACCAATTTAATTACCTATGAGTTTTCGAGTAGGATTAGTTTAAGGTTTTTTCATTTTTCATTTTTTATTTTTATTTATATCTTTTTGTTTACTTTTTCACCATATTTTTTTTATTAATTTTTGTTGCTTCTATTGACTTCTTGTGAGAGATCAAGGAAAACAAGTACTACATAATTTATTTTCCTTTGATATGGCAGGAAGATGGAAATGGAGCTTCAACATCAAACAATCGGAGAATTTGATTCACCGAGTGCTTCTTACATCAACCGGAATCCTGTCTGCCCCACGCAACCTCTAGGAGTTTTTAATATCAACCATGAATTCATATCTTGGGCTGATAAATATCAATTTAGTGGTTTAGATGAAGAAAACCCCATGGATCATATCAAAGAAATCGAAGAAATTTGAAGCATAGGAAGATCCAATGGAGTTTTTGACAACTATTAGAAGTGCAAGTTGTTCTCATTCTCTCTAGTTGAGAACTCCAATAATTGGTTAAAGTCTCTTGCTCACGGATTAATCACTACATAAGATCAATGCAAGAGAGTTTTCTTGAAACACTTCTACCCGAAGAGGAGATTAGAGAAAACGAGAAGGAGAATTTCGGATTTTCAATAAGTGGTGAATGAATCATTCTTCAAGGTAGTAGAACGCTTCAAGAAGTACCAAAGATATTGCTCTCATCATGGTTTCACGGAAAATAATTTGTTGAACTTCTTCTACGAAGGAAGTACTGAAAAATTCAGGATGACACTCGAGGTTGCAAGGCAAGGAACTTCATGACTAACATTGCTACTCAAGCTAAGATCCTTATTGATAACCTAGCTGAGAGTAAAAAAAATTCATATCCAACTCAAAAAACAACTATGGAGGCCATCAAACTGAACTACGACTCTGCAAAGATCTCTGAACTGAAATCTATTGTTGCTAAACATCTAAGGAGCAAACAAATGGGTATGAATCACCACGAGGACATGAGAGAGGCTGCTGGAAATGCTATTCAATATCATAAAAGCAATTATGTTTGTGGGCAGCAAAGGGAAGTTCATTACAAAAGCGGCCTAGAGAATTCCCATCAAAACCGAAACCGAGAAAACTTCTCACATGGAGATGTTCAAACGCAAAAGCAGGTGAGTGACTTTCAGATGAGATTGGCTGCTATTTCTCAAGCCAAGGACGTGTCTTTAGCCTCTCTAGAGAACCAGTTTGAGCTTTTGTTTCAACAAGTCCCAGAAGGTCAAAAGCAAAAGGCTGAAAACATGAACATGTATAATCATCTCAATGAGAAGATCGACGGGTTATATGGGAAATTCATGGACCTTTCTAATCATGTTAAGATGCTCGATATTTAAGTTGCCCAAAGTGCAGATGGTGTGAAGAGACAACCTGGTTTTCTTCCCGGGAAAGCTGAGAAAAAACCCAAAATCTTGCAAGATGATCAAAATTCGGTACAAGGAAGAAGATGTAACTGAGCTTATACACAAATCCATGGATGTTAATCCAATCGTTGTTGTTGATCCATTACCAAGCTTTGATATTGACGAGCCAATACACAAAGCACCACACCAAAAGAAGCTTCATAAGATAGAAGACCTGATGAAGTTTGTCTTCTCAAGTGAAATCAATGGTGTGGATTTTCAAGGACCTCTTTGTGACTCTGTAGCTACTGTAAATGTCATGCCTAAATCCATTGAAAACCAATTGGGGATTAGCAACATAAAGCCTTCTCACATGTCTCTCAATATTTGAGATGTTGTGAGATCCTCAAATGAATTCGTGAAGGATGTAACAATGCAAGTAGGGAGCTGTTTGGTTCCTGTTAACTTCCAAATTATTGAGATGAATAAAGAATATCAAATGGCATTGATTCTTGGGAGTTCTTTCCTTTCAACAGTGAGAGCGATTATGGATAATCCTAATCGGCGAGTTTTTTTCTCTAAAATTAAGAAGAGAGTGTTATATCCTGCAATTTCAACTAAGGTTTTGATCCTTACCCCTCAAGTGTGTGTCGATGTTCTTAAAGATGTTTTTTATTTTGAGGGACTTTCCAAAGGAGCTTCAAAATCAGTACCATCCACTCATCCATGGTACGTACACATTGCTAACTATCTTGCAGATGACATCGAACCTCCTCAATTTTTCGGTTACAAGAAGAGGAAGTTCTTGAAAGATTTTAAGCACTGCTATTGGAATGAGCCATGCCTATACAAGAAGTACTCTGATGAAATGTTTAGAAGATGTATCCCGGAAGAAGATGTATCAGGCATTCTTTCCGCTGGTCATGGCTTGGATTTTGGAAGACGCTTTGCAACTTCAAAACAGTTTCCAATGTATTACAAGCTGGCTTTTGGTGGCCTACCATGTTTAAGGATGCCCAAGACTTCATATCCAATTGTGATTCGTGCCAAAGACAAGGGAACATCAGGATATGAAACGAGATGCCACAAAACTTCATCCAAGAAGTCGAATTTTTCAATGTTTGGGAAATCAACTTTGTGGGTTTGATAGCTCAGGTTTTCACCTTATAAATCACTGCAAGCGTACAGGTAAGCACGTTGTAGTGGTTCGGGATTCGAATCCACAGAGACCAATAATCACACGAAAAACAATGAATCAAACACGGGCTAAAGCGAAAAGATGAGAGTTGGTTGTGCTGCTGAAATCGAAAAGGAAGCAAACAAAAGCAAGAAAACAAATGTGGGTTGTACTCAATCAAGAAAAACGTTGGGCACATGGTATTCTCAGGGAACTCAAGCCATCATCAATGTCAGGTTAATTAACAGCGAAACCAGATTAAGAACCGTCTAGAACTCAAATCACGAATTTAGAATCAACCTACTTCCGTAGCGCTAATTCTATATGTTATAGAATCCTAGAGACTAAATTTTGTTGAATTTAAGATTCTAAGCATGCATTAGATTCAGGTTTGATAAGTTCACAAAGCGCAATAATATCAACTTTTGTTGGCTAAGGACACTTTTCTTGTTTAATCACAGGTTCAGGCATTCAAGAAATAGCTTTCGGTGTATTGAACAACCTAAGACTAGAAACTAGGTCGCGAATCCAATTTCAACTTTAAGCATAGTGATAAACGAATATCCAATAGCTAATTTTCCCAATCTAACAACCTAACAATGACAAATCATGAAAACCCCTAATGAGAAACCCTAAACCCAACTAATGAACTACTCACACATATTCAAAGAACAATCACAAGATAAATCAATGAGAAACATTATGCAATTGAATAAAATATGAAAAAGGGTTCAAAAATCTTCTCCAATTCGAAGTACAGAAGAGAAATCTTCTCCCTTAGGGTTATAAAGCTCAAAAACTCAGAAAATAGCATAATAAAACCTAGAAATCGAGTCTGAGTGTTTAAATATATAATATGGATCTTCAATCTTCGATTCTGGTTCAAAATAAGTCGTTTGGTTGCATCGTGACAAGGATCAATCAATCCTAGTGCAGGGATCTATTGATCCCTCTCATTCTGCCAGGATGCTCATTTCTGTGCATTCGTCTTCTCGTTGCCAGCATGACAAATGTTCACAAAAATTGCCATAACTTCTGATCTCACCGTTGGATTTCCTTCAAACCACCTTTAAATTAAAGCTAACTTTTGGATATCTCGTGTCGAAAGTTTAGCTCGATCTAGCGGTGGGAAGTTTGTCAAACAAGGACAAACTTATGACGCTTCAGCATGATTCTGCATTCCAAATATCCGTTTTCGGCCCAAATTGTTCTGTTTCTCTCCAAAGCAACTTAAAACCTGTAAGAACAATAAATAACACCAAAAGACTCCAAAAAGAACCACATACATATTAAAACACAATTTTTCTCGAATAAAACATTAGTAAAAACTCACAAAATACTAATGCCTCAGGGTTCGTTTCCTTGTTTTTTTGGTAACAAAACATTCATGTGGTTGTTGATTACGTTTCTAAGTGGGTGGAAGCCATAGCCAGCCCCAAAAACGATGCAAAAGTGGTGATGAAGATGTTCAAGTCAATCATTTTTCCAAGATTCAGTGTTCCGCTTTTTGTGATAAGCGATGGAGGATCTCACTTCATCAACAAAGTGTTTGAGAATATCTTAAAGAAAAATGGAGCTAAACACAAGGTTGTTACACCTTATCACCCACAAACAAGTGCACAAGTTGAAGTCTCTAACCAAGAAATCAAACGGATCCTAGAGAAGACTATAGGACAGACGAGGAAAGATTGGCCGGTAAGACTTGATGATACTCTATGGGCATATAAAACCGCGTACAAGACTCCTATCGGAACTACTCCTTTTCATATTTTGATATGATCATGGACCAAGAGGAACTAAAGGAGCAGCTTGTAGCTGAG
>OVAN01013522.1:0-12287 GCA_900406275.1 Anastatica hierochuntica
AAAAAAAAAAAAATAGTACGACTATTATTGATAATAAATCTTATAGTATTATTTAAAAAATATATATCCGTTTTAAAAAATTCAAATTATGTTTGATATGAAAAAATAAATGTTTTGTATAAAAGTTTTAATTATACTATCTTGTAAATAACATAAATATCAATTAGTGAATAAGAGGGATTTTTGTAATATTAGAAAAAGAAAATAACAAATCAAAAATGGGGCAAATTACTACCAATCGCATGAGGGGCTGAGTGGGATAGTTTAGTGTCAAAATAATCATTCTTACCTAAATACCAAAAAAATGAGTCATACACTTAAATAGTCTAAAGGTATTGGTTATTGATTTAGTTAGTCCTTTAATATTTTCAATTAATTTAATTTTTATTAATCAATTATTTATTAAATATTAAGTCAATTAATTATTTGATTTGTTCAAATAACAAATATATTAAAATAAACTCACTATATTAGAAAATAAAAATTACAAATTAAAAACATGGAACATAATGCTTAATTCTCTAGAGATAAATAGGATTAATAATAATGGTTGAGGGCGAGGCTAAAAGTTTTAAAGACATTTACATGGAAAATAAAGCGTTCTCTTAAAATACAACATTTTCTCCGGCAACTCATTACAGGGAGCTTGGCGGTGACAACTACAATTACAAACAAGGGAATACGGTGTGATACCACCTGTAAACGTTGTGGTACTGCTGTGTAGACAGTAAACCATATTTTCTTTGAATGTGGATCGATTTTGCAAATTTGGAATGATTGCACGGATCCGCTAGGTCGGAGGATTTCCCAACAAATTCTCTATACACTAATATGGACTATCTTTACTGGAGAAACCTTACGAGGGACCAAGGTAGAGGTTGCGACCTTTACCTATGAGTTCTATGGTTAATTTGGAAAACAAGGAACAAAAAGGTTTTCCAGGGAGTTCAAATTGAAGTCGGTGAGATTCTTAAGGATGTAGAGACTGACGCCGTAGCTTGGGAAGATGCGAGAAAGGGCAGAAATGGAAAGTACAAGGTCGTCTGATTTAACTTGCCGCTTGGATGGATCTTGGAAACAATCTGACTCTACTTCTGGACTTGGTTGGATCTATCAAGATGAGGATGACAAAGTAATTTTAGCTGGGGCAAAATGCCACCGACAAAACCTTTCACCGCTACTTTCATAGATGAAAGCTCTATTGTGGGCAATGTCAGAACTATATAACAAAAGAATTGACCGCCAAAAGTTCGAGACGGATTGTAAAGAACTGTTCAATATCATTCAGGACCCGAATGATTGCCTCGCTTTCTGCACGCTCATCCAAGAGTTCCAGCACCTTCGTGGACATTTTTCGGGCTTCTCCTTGTCTACCATCCCACGTATAGCGAATTCGAAAGCAGACTGCCTAGCTCGCGGCTCTTGTATTTTTTAAGATGATTATATTTTTGTAGAATCTACTCCTCATAACTGGACAAAGAGGAACATAGTGACTTTTTGATTATAGTGTGGTTGTTAAAAAAAATTAAAAACATAATTAAATTTTCAAAGTAAAAAAAACGAGACAGGTTCTACGAGTTCGACCAACTCAAATTGGGATTAATAGAGAACAAATCTAAATATGTTTGAGCTTTGAATTGGCTTATGACTCGAATTTGTTCTTCTATTACCTTTCGTCTTTCCAAGAGGTACATTTTTATTCTCTCGATCTTGTTCACGAGTGAGGGTTGATAGTATTCGTATTCTTATAAGAAGCTTCACGTTCAACAAGTCGACACACAATACAAAATCCAAAATAATGGTTTTTTTTTGAACCAGAATATACTGCAACAACAAAAGTTTATATTGAATATAAGATATTTATATCAATTAAGAATTTCTTTTAAATACCTAATTATCTCAACACTAGTGTTGGGAGTAATTTGAGCCTTGTGGATTCTCCTTGGCTTGGATAGAGTACGACAATTTAACCATAAGACAGACAATGCCAAGAAGCAGGAAGCCATATGTCTCAAGGAAGCAGGAAACCGGAAGGCTAGCCGATTCTCAGCCGATACTTATCTTGTTTTATTTAATAAAAAAAAAATCATGTATATTTGTAGATAATTACAATATCTTCTAATCCTAAAAGGATAAGGACTAACTTTCATGTATAAATAATAAGCTTAGGAGATTATGGAGATGATCCGAAAAACCCTAGGAAAAAGGCTAATACAATTACTCTTTCACCATCCTTTTTATTCGATTCATTGAACACAAGTGTCCTCCAGCCTCTTTTGCTTAGATCCTCTTACTTAAACTCAATCATCTTCATGCATACACATTGTCTTCTTGCTTCCGTAGTGCTATCAAACAACTCCCCAAAAACATCCATAACAGTTTGGTGCTAGAAGGAGGGGAGCTCAAATTCAAAACTACGTGACGATGGCCGGAGACAACGCTGACGCCGTGATCGTAACACCTGAACGAACCAACCTCACTTACGAAGAGATGAGATCTCAACTGGAAACCCTCTAGACGAGACTCGAAGAGATAGAACAACTTAGGAGGGATCAAACCCCAACCAGTCCGACGCCGCAACCACGGAGTTGCAGACTTCGAAACAACAGATGGAGGCTTGCGTAAAAAAAACTTCAAGAGAACGCACAACGCCTACATCAACTTGAAATGGAGAACGAAACTCTCAGAGAGGCGAACTCGGCCTTAATGGCTAATCAAGCCACATGTCAAAGATTCAGGATTCTTATACCCCAGATGCCAACCCTGGAGACTCCCCCTGCCAATAACTCCAGAGAAAGAGGCGGACCGATGGCAACAAGAATCCAGGAAAATCAGGATCTCGTTCATGGACAAGGAGAGCCTATGGAGGTAGAGGAACAACATGCCGCAAACCTCACCCCCGGTCTGACGAAGCCATGCGCCTGAAGCAGATGCTCTCAAGAAAGTTCGAGGCTTTACAATCAATAATTGAACGTCTTCCAGGTGTCACGCCTCCTCTGAGGAGAAGTGCCTTAAGCTCTTACGCATACACTCCTTTCACAGACAAGATTGCGCTCGTTGACATGCCAAGGAAATTCACTTTTCCTTTTATCAAGCAATATGATGGAACTTCCGATCCGGACAACCACATTGCATTTTACAGGCAGAAGATGCTCACTGTAGCAATCCGGAAAGAGCACAGGGAAGCATCTATGTGCAAGGGGTTTTGATTTGGCCTGACAGGTGCCGCCCTGCAATGGTTCATCACGATTCCAACTGGAACGTGGGATCTTTCGCCCATCTGACTGATTTGTTCATAGAACAGTTTGCCCGCAGTAGGGTGACCCCCAAGTCATCAGATGATCTCTATGAGATCAAGGAGCACAAGGCAGAACCACTCTGAAGCTATGTACACCGCTTCAACCAGCAAAAGGTTACCATACCCAATTGCAGCGCTGTAACTGCAATGTCCGCCTTCAAGAGAGAGCTCCTTCTGATGGAGACCTGTATAAGGAATTGACCAAGTACTAATGCAAGACGATGGAAGACGTGCTCTCTCAGGCCCAGGCATAAATCAAATAGGAAGAAGATCTGACTTCTAGAAAAGAGTCTCGGGTCGTAAGAACTGAGAAGACAGTCAGGGATGATAAATCCTACCGGAGACCTCCCGGAGAAGACAAAATCAAAGGAGCCAAAGGTGGACCCAGACCTCTGGGAAAGCCAGAAGGAAACAGGTTCTCCGCAGCTACCTCATGGCAAGACATATCGAATATGTTGATATCAAGAGTGGAGTTGGTTGGAGTCTTGAAGGAGATGGGAAACAAAGTCCGATGGTCACAAAAGATGAAGTCACCCAATCACCATCGAGACCCTAACAAAAGGTGTGGTTTCCACAATGTCCACGGTCATAGGACAAAGGATTGCTTATTCTTAAGAATAGAAGTAAATGAGTTACTCAAGAAGGGATATATGCGAGAGTTCCTCTCCAACAAGACCAAATAGTTTCTAAGAAACAAAGAAGGAGACGCTTCGGCAGAATGCCAAGCTCCAGGGTCTCCTCTTACACACGACCGAGTGATCAATATCATATCAGGAGGATATGAGGTTAGCGGTATCACCCATGCCACCGCAAAGAAAAGTACGAGAGTTGCGGCAAACCGACAGGGTGTACTGGAGGTAAAACGCCAAAGTTATAACCAGGGCTATCAGGCCGAGGAGCAAGACAAGATTCTGACACCACACCATGAATCCCTGGTTGTTCTCTATCGCTAGCGAATTGTTTGGTGAAGAGAGTACTCATTGACAATGGAAGTTCCACAAACTTGCTCTTCCTAGGGGGCATACGAGGACTTAGGGTTAACTCAGGAGACCCTAACCAAGAAGGCAACACCACTCGTACGCATCAGTGGTGAGGTCAAATAGACCATTAGAGAGGTAACACTCCCTATCTACGTCGGAGGGATGGATATCTCCACCAGATTCTCTATCATAGATTGCCCTTCTGCCTGTAATTTGATCATGGGGAGACCCTTGATACACGATACGAGAATAGTGCCTTCAACTTTGCATAAAGTGCTGAAGTTCCCGATACCTTGAAGAATTAGGGAGATCAAGGGTGACCAAGAGAATGCCCGATCGTGTTACCAGACTACCCTAAAGGGAAAACAACCCACTTATAGCAATTACAGAAACCACTTCCCGCAAGGCATAATGAGGAGCCAGAAGTAGAACAATTGGATGAGGTACCTTTAATACCTGGAGAGCCGGGGAAGAACCTTAAAGTGGGGTCAAGGCTAGAAGAAGGTATACGCTAGAGGCTAATCGACTTTTTGAGGTCTAACGCCGACTGCTTCACATGATCCCATGTGGATATGTCAGGTATACACCTACAAGTCATAGTACATAGACTACAGGTAGATCCAAGATACCCAGTGGTCAAGCAGAAAAGGAGAAAGTTCACACCAGAGCGAGACGCTATCATCAACGATGAGGTTAAGAATCTGCTTGCGGCCAGATTTATCAGAGAGGTTCACTATCCAGAATGGCTAGCAAACGTAATTGTGGTCCGCAAGAAGAATGGCAACTGGAGGGTCTGCATAGACTTCATTGATATAAACAAATCTTGCCCTAAGGATCCCTTCCCCTTGCCTCATATAGATAAGCTGGTGGACGCAACAGCGGGGCATCAACTGATGAGTTTCATGGACGCTTTCTCTGGGTACAACTAGATTCTCATGCACCCAGAAGACCAGGAAAATACTTCCTTCATGACTTGAAGAGGGATTTACTTCTACAAAGTAATGCTCTTTGGGCTAAAAAATGCAGGATCCACCTACCTGAGATTTGTCAACATGATGTTTGCGGAACAAATCGGCCAGACCATGGAAGTCTACATAGATGACATGCTAGTCAAATCTCAGGAGGCAGAAGACCACATAGCCCACTTACAGCTAGCCTTCTCCACGGTAAGGGAATATGACATGAAGCTCAATCCCTCAAAGTGCTCGTTTGGATTGAGCTCCGGGATATTTTTGGAGTACATAGTTTAATACAGAGGGATTGAAGCAAATCCAGAATAAATTCAGAATGATTCACGCGATCTCCTCACCCAAGACTCCACGAGACGTGAAAAAGCTGACCAAACGAATGACAACTTTAAGCAGGTTCATATCCAGGCTGTCAGACAAGTCTCACACATTCTTTGAAGCCCTCAAGTTCACTGAGAAATTCGTGTGGGACCAAAAAGCAGAAGACGCTCTGGTAAAGCTCAAGGAGTACCTCACCACGCCACCCCTTCTCTCTAAGCCCCAAGACGGAGAACCGCTGCTCCTCTACCTAGCAGTCTTTGAGCATGCCGTAAGCGCTGTCTTGGTTAGGGAGGAAGGAAGCAAGCAGCGTCCAGTCAACTACGTGAGAAAGTCTCTCCAAGACATGGAAACTCGCTCCAGTCATCCGGAGAAGCCAGCTCTCGCCTTGGTCATGTCGACTAGGAAACTGCACCCTTACTTCCAAGCACACCCCATGTTAGTAGTCATGTCATTCCCCCATCAGATTCGTACTCCACAAGCTATAAGAGTCAAGAAGACTACCAAATGGGAAGTCGAGTTGGGGGAGTACGACATGATTTTCCATCCTACCACAACAATCAAATCGCAAGTATTGGCTGACTTCATAGTAGAGTTCTCCCCACTAACGATCCCTGGGGCAGAAGAAGAAGCCAGAATACAACAAGAAAGTAAAGCCGAAGGAGAATGGACGCTTTACGTGTATGGGTCAAGTAACATACGGGGGCAGGAGTAGGCCTCATGCTCATCTCACTAAGGGGAGAAATAGCATTAGAAGCAGTAAGGTGCAACATTAAAGCCAGCAACAATGAAATTGAGTATGAAGCCCTAATCGCAGGATTCGACTTAACAAAAGATTTGGGAATAGAGAACCTACGAGTTTACAATGATTCCCAACCAATCGTGAGCCAGACGCATGGCGACTACCAGAAAAAAGATGCCAGCATGACCAAATATTTGGCCATACCCAAGAAGCTCATTAATTCATTCAAGGCATGCAAACTCACACATATCCCTAGAGAGCAGAACTCGCCCGCAGACACCCTGGCAAACTTGTCCTATGCCTTAAAAATCATGGAGCCAATCAGCATACCTCTGCTCGTGCTCTACTAGCCGGCCATTAATGAAGATGCAGAAGAGATTCACGTCTCTACCATCGAAGAAGAAAGAACTATAAGCCCCATCATATCTTACCTAAGGGACGACGTCCTGCCTAATATAAGAAATGAATGCCACAAGATCAAAAGGCAAGCGTCACGCTACTGCCTGGTCCAAGGAAAGCTTTATAGAAGATTATTTTTAGGACCTTATCTTAAGTGCATAAAGCGATAAGATGCTAATCTGGTCCTCAATGAATTTCACAAAGGCGAATGCGGATCTCACTTTAGCGGGAAAAGTCTAGTGGTGAGAGCCAAGAGACCAAGCTATTATTGGCCGACCATGGCCAACGACACCCTCCATATGACCAAATACTACGACAAGTGCCAAAGACACGCACAAGTATCTAAACTACCTCCTGAAAATCTCAAGTTTGGCAGCTCCCCCTGGATATTTATGAAATGGGGAATGGACATCGTAGGGAAATTCCCAAAGGCACACGACCAACTGTAATATCTCTTGGTAGTAACAGATTACTTCTCTACGTGGATAGAGGTAGAAGCCTTGAGCAAGATCACCGACATCCAAATCAAGAGGTTTATTTGGAAAAAAATGGTGACACGATTTGGAGTACCTCAAGAAATAGTGACATATAATGCCCCACAGTTCACAACCAAAAACTTCAAGAAGTTCTGAGAAGACTTGGGCATAAAGCTAAGCTTCACAACGCCAAGGCACCCACAGTCCAATGGGCAGGCCGAATCCACAAACAAAACCGTGGTAAGCCTCTTAAAGAAGCGGCTGGACGAAGCCAAAGGTAACTAGGTCAAAGAACTTCCAGCCACGTTATGGGCTTGCCGAACCACTACGAAGACGATAACATGGGAAACTCCATTCCCTTGGTCTACAGATCGGAGGCAGTGTCTCCTGCCAAAGTCAACATTCCTACAACCAGGACGGAGCTCCTAACTCCAAGAGAGAATGAAGAGCTAATGGCTTTGTCTTTGGACCTCCTGGATGAAAAAAGGGAAGTGATGTTTACATGTTTTCATGCATATTTTGATGCATTTTAGCTTAGCTTCATCCGCATTTAGGTTGTAAATATTGCATATAAGTCTTAGAATCTATAGGTTTGAGTCTAGAGTCTAGTTTAGGAGCATGTTGCATTTGCATATCATTTTCTTTGCATTTGTAGGTGCAACTTCAAGATGGATCCATGGAGGTTTTAGAGGTGTATCTAAGGTGGAAATGGAGATAAAAATAAAGGACAAAAGGAGCTAAACACTATAGAAGAAGTTGGGATCAAGTAGAGTATCCAAGAGGAGGAAGTAGAGACAAAGAGCTGCCAAGGAGCCCTGTTGTCGACGCAGAGGTCGACAGTGGGCAACCTTGGGTCGACAGTAGCCTCCCTTGGCAGCTTTTCTGCCCAAGGTGAGCTACTGTCGACCCAAGGGTCGATGGTAGCAAACATTGGGGCGACAACAACCTCATTTGACATGAAGAAACCCTTTTTTGGGCACCCACACTCCTTCATTTAATATAAATAGCCTCCTAATGAACCAAGAACATAACTTTCCTAAACTTTTCATCAACTTTACTTTTTTCATCTAATTTGAGATCTAAAACTTTGTAATAACTCCTTGATACTTTTGAGTGATTTGGATCTTTTCTTCTTCATCTCTTTCTCTAGATCTAATTGTCTAAGACCATGGGAGCTCAAAGACCAAACTCTTTTCTTTGGATTTCTGATGTGTCAGTATTTTAGTAGTTTTTACTATGGTTTTTATATGAGAATTATGGTTTTTAGTATGTATTCGGATTGTTTTGGCGCGTATTTTTGTTCTTTGTTGTTTTTACAGGAATCGAGCTTGAATGTGCGAAAATAATGCATTTTGGATGGATTTCAAGCGTTGAAGGAAGTGTTCATGAAAAGCTGGAAAAATACCTAGAAATTTGGACAATGATCGATCGATCCAAGTCTATGGATCGATCGATCCCTGCCCCGTTTTGTAGACCGATTTTACGAAGAACCATACCGAACTTATTTCGAATCAGATTACTATCAAAAGACCTAAGCTCGTGTTTTACCTTTCATTACGCACTTTTCTAAGTTTTTGAGAGCAATAGATTGATTTGTAACCTAGGGAGAAGAAGCATCTTTGTACTTCGATTCGAGAAGTTTTTGGAACCGTTTTACTCTTGTTTTTCTTAAATACTATCATGTCTCTCTTGAATTTGATATGTGTTTTTACAATTATCATGATTGAGTAGTCTGATCGTTGGGTTTAGGGTTCTCACATAGGGATTCATGAATTGTTGATGTAGAATTGCATGATTAGAGATTTAATCTAATGGATCTTCATCTATGATTGTTCGTAATGCATGAAATTAAACTGATCACTTAGTTTCTGAACTTATGTAATTTAGCGCCTGGAAAGTGTTTGTTTAAATGCCTGAAAGAATCTTAGATGAGCAATTCTTCTTAAGCCAATGGAAGTTGATGTTTAAGTGAATTGTGAACATATCGAACTTGTTAGTAATGCATGCTTAGAAATCGAGGGTCATGCAAGTTAGTCTCGAGATTTCTAATACATAGGGAGCTGATACTACGGAACTAGATCAGTTCTACATTAGAGTTTGAGTTCAACACGGTTTATATCTTGTTCCCTAGTCTAAAATTTGAATCAACAATGAATCGTTTCCCTGAGAATACCTGATGCCCAACAGTTCTTTGATTGATTTACAACCCTTTCATTGCTGCTTGCTTTCTTTGTTCATTAGATTTCGATATTTGCATCATCTACAAAATTTCTTTTTAGCTTTAGCCTGCTGTTTGATTCTACATTCTTCGTGCTACCTTTGGTCTCTGTGGATTCAATCCTGAACCACTACAACGTATATCTGTGCGCTTGCAGTGTTATCTCGGGCGAAAACCTGAGCTATCAATTTCCATGACTCTTAGTGAGTAGATCCTTCTTGGATCTTGAGATATGGTAGGCTAGGGTTACATTTATGGTTGTGATGGATGATTAGGCTAGATTTTCGCATAGATTCCTACTGGATCTAGTTTAGTTCTTTAAAGTTTATTGCTTGCTCATTGACGCTTAGAAAGTGTTCGATGAAATGTTTGAGAGAACTAGATCTATGTTTTTCACCTTGAGCTATGAGAGTAGTTTTCTCGATGATCAAGGTGTTAAATGACTAAAAGTTGGGATCAAGTAGAGCATCCAAGAGGAGGAAGAAGAGACAAAGAGATGTCAAGGAGCCCTGCTGTCGACCCAGAGGTAGACAGTGGGCAACCTTGGGTCGACAGTAGCCTCCCTTGGCAGCTTTGTTGCCCAAGGTGAGCTACTGTCGACGCAAGGGTCGATGGTAGCCAACATTGGGGCGAAAGCAGCCTCCCTTGACGTGAAGAAACCCTTTTCTAGGGCACCCACACTCCTTCCTTTAGTATAAATAGCCTCCTAATGAACCAAGAACATAACTTTGCTAAACTTTTCATCAACTTTACTTTTCTTTCATCTATTTTGAGTTCTAAAACTTTGTAGTAATTCCTTGACAATTTTTAGTGATTTGGATCTTTTCTTCTTCATATCTTTCTTTAGATCTAATTGTCTAAGACCATGGGAGCTCAAAGACCAAACTCTTGTCTTTGGCTTTCTTCAGATCTAATTGTCAAGCATTTCCATGTGAGTAGATCCTTCTTGGATCTTGAGATATGGTAGGCTAGGGTTTGATTTAGGGTTGTGATGGATGATTATGCTAGATTTTGGCATAGATTCCTACTAGATCTAGTTTAGTTATTTAAAGTTTATTGCTTTCTCATTGATGCCTAGAAAGTGGTCGATGAAATGCTTAAGAGAATTAGAACTAGGTTTTTCACCTTGACCTATGAGAGTAGTTTGCCCGATGGGACATCAAGGTGTTAAGTGGCTAGAAGGGCTTGAGGAACACTATCACATACATGCTTAGATAGGTAACAAACGAGAATTGAGACTTGTAATGTGTATAAGTGAATAGATCTTTGCTACGAGAGTGGATTGATCGATAATTGAGGGATCTTTGGTCTAGGAATAGCTTCAATTCTATAATAAAGCCTTACCAAAGTCCATCACATCACTAGATTGACCCCAAACCCATTACCATTATCTCAAGATCCTACATTTTTATTGTTTAGATCCAAGTTCACTCTTTTATTGCTTTATTTACTTACTTATTTACTTATTTCTTTCTTTTATGCATTTCCATTATGTTTTGCCTTAAATATCATTATATTAATGGAGACTCGTGACAATTCCCATCTAAATCGCCCACCTAGACTAGAATTCTTAGTATATTCCCTTTGCTTAGGTTTTACTAGTCTAGCCTCTAAATCCTTGGACGATCCTAAAGTACTACAATTGACCATGTTCTCTTGTAGTATTGAAAGTGGGGGTTTAGGTTTAAAAATTTTAATCTTTAACAAACTGCCCACGTCAAGTTTTGGCGTCATTGCCGTTGGATTTAGGCTTCAGCTAGGATCTTCAAAGAGATTTCTAGGATTCAAGGACTAGGATTTATCTTTTTGCTTATTTTATTTAAGTTTTTAACTTTCTTTTGTTGAAGGTACATGACAACAAGATCAAGAAGTGAGCCAAATACAAGACTTCTTGACATTGATCCAACAATCATTAAAAGACAACTATCAAAACAAAGAAGAGTTAGAGAAAGACAAGCCCATCTAAGAAGGTTGGGTATGAATCAAGAAGTTGGACAAGAGAATCCTCCACCTATGGAGAACCCTCAGTAAGAAAGAATTTCCCCTCTCAACCATGAGAATTTCGTTGATCAAGAAGACCAAGGGAACCGTCCATTCCACCTCCCTAGAGAAGAACCGAGAACTAGAGAAGGCGATGAGCCACTCACTAATGGTGAAAGTACAACCCAAAAGCTGGAACGCGTTACACCTAAAATCTTACTTCTTCTAAAAGAATTCTTCTGACCCAGACGACCAAACATCAGATATGTCTTATGGCCTTGTTTTTTTTTTTAATTTCTTTTACATCTTTTCAATTGTAATCACTCATGCATCTGCAGACGAATTTTTATCAATACAATAGTTGCTTTTCTCACAAAGAAAATCAGTAAAAGAAAGGGGAAAATAAGCTGAATGACTATTTTTCACTGTAAGAGTAGTATAATACCCTTACAAAAACAAAGCGAAAAGCTTATAACTCTACTTAAACAAGGGAAAACGCTCAAACAAAAGCAAGAGTATAAACTGCTTACTTCTACTAACCAGACATTGGGCCATTGTGGAAACCGAAATTCTCACTATCAATGTTATGTGGTTCACGGACTCTGTTAGCCAAAGATCAACAGATCGAGACAGCAAATTAGCGAGTTATTGAATAAGAAATACGAAAGTTAAACTGCGAAGATAATAAGACAGAAATCGTGAGAAAGTTAGATAACAAAATACGAAATACGAAATATATTGCGAAGTGATATGAATTAACGATGAACAAGTGACAGGATTCGTAAGATAGATTAACGTGAGCGAATACAAAGTAAAAACGAAAACGGATCGAAAGTATGCAGAAAGCGTAAACGGAGAGCGATTCGACAGACACAGTTAACAAAGAAGTTAAGGGTCTTATTCGAATT
>OVAN01013523.1:0-12775 GCA_900406275.1 Anastatica hierochuntica
TAGCTCCAGCTCAGTCTCAGTCTCTTGAGCATCCTGTATTGCATCAAAAGGATAGGGATCAATTGATCCCTGCCCCAGGATCGATCGATCCTTGTCCAATTTCACCTCGATAACATCTGGACAGACGAATAGAGATCGATCGATCTCTGTCCTTGGATCGATCGATCCATGTCCTGATGTGGGTTCGTCATATTTTTACGATGAATCGAAGGCACAAGAGGTTTGAGGATGAGTATGTACCACCCCCGCCTTACAAACCCAAGCCTCCGTATCCTTTCAGGCCCCGCCAAAAGATCAAGGAGTGCGATTATGAGAAGCTGAAGAATCTAGTTGGTGAATTACATGTACGATTGCCTTTCATAAAAGCAGTCAAGATGGTACCTTCTCGTAAGAAGTACATGAAGGAGATTCTTTCAAGATTGCATGACCTTAGAAAAAGGTGTATCGGTTCTTACTGTGGAGTATAGCGCAGTTCTTTAGATCGCACGGAAGAAACGCGAATATCGAGGTCTCTTTGTTTTTCCTTGTAGGATTGGATCTCTTACCTTCGAGAGATGTCTGTGTGACTTGGGCTAGGGAGTTAGTTTGATGTCTTTGTCTGTCTCACAGAGGCTGAATATGGTGAACTATAAGCCCACGAAGATATCCTTGATACTTACTGATAGATCAATTCGGAGGCCAATAGGTATTCTCGATAACATTCATGTTGGTGTTGGGAAAGGTTATGTATACACTGATTTCGTAGTCTTAGATCTTGACAAAGAACCCCAGGATCCTATCATCTTGGGTAGACCATTCTTATCTACTGCTAGAGCGATTATTGATGTTCAGAATGGTCAGATTGATCTGCAGTTGGGTAAACTAGATGTGAGTTTCAACCTCGAGAAGTCAAAAAAGAAGCCTATCATTGATGGGCATACTTTTTGGGTGGACACATTGACTGATGTGATTGAAGAGGCTGGGGAGGAACGTTATGTAAAGGATTCTTTTCACATTTCTCTATCACAAATTGACGAAGAGGATGGTTTATTGAGTAAAGATGCATTGGAGATTGCTGAAAAGAACGACGTCAAAGAAGTCCTGGATGGAGATGTTCGTTCTATAGTGAGAGATCTCAAGACCAAAAAGAAGGTGAAGCAGAAAGAGCATAATAATGAGGAGAGTTCTGAGTTGACCTTGATCCTTCTAGGATGCGATGGAAGTTCGACTGAGTACAAAGTGAAGCGTAAAGGCAGATTCAGACCTTTCTCCAAGGTCAGGGCCATCCTTACACCAAAATTTAAAGAGAAAGGAGCAGCTGCTGTGAAGAAAGCGATGAGCAGCGTCCTTGAGCTGAAGATTTTCATTGGTGGAGCTTGCTTCGGAGCAAGTTCAAAGACCCTTCCAGACTGATCCATCGCCACTGCAGTCAGGCTTGTGACTTTAAACAAACATTGAGTGGGAGGCAACCCACTAGATAATTTTTTTTTTCATTTTAGTTAGTGTTTTTGGCTTTTGTGTTTTGGTTTTTGGTGCTTTAGACGTTTTTTCGTATTTTTAGCTTTAGGATTGTGGGAAACAGGTCACTAGACAGAAGGACAAGGATCGATCGATCCCTGTCTTATTTACATGGCTATATTACACGCTTTCAGGTATGTTTGCTTTTTCCCCTTTTCTTTTCTTCTTGATTTTATTTTTCCTTGTTTTTTTGCTACTTACCCCTTCTTTGGATTTGTTTCAGACCAAGACGGTGTGAGATAAGTCTGGGGGAGGCTACTTATGTTATTTTGGTGTTGTTTGAGTCATTTTGATGTTTTTATTGAGTCAATTTATGGATTGTTTATGCTTCATGATGATTTCAGACTATTATCTATGTGCATTGCACTTATTTATATTCTCATTAACCATTTCATTTGTACCTTTAGCGCAGGCAAACCGGAATAACTCATTACCAAACTTCCAACCAGAAATCTCTGGAACTCAGACTTTTATCTGAAGTGTTATTAACTCTATTTTATCTGGCCCACTAATGAACTTAATTTCTTTGATCCAGGAACTTAAAATCATGAACCAAACCCATCATTCAGGATTACATCCCCATTTTCTACCATTCTTTTCGGTAACCCTGAGTAACCAGACTCATCTTTAGTCTGACACCACACACTTACCTTATCTCCTTGAATCTCCATGCATTTCTTTCTGATATATATGCACACATGTGTAATGACAATGGAGAGAATAGGGTAGACATAATCCTTCTAATAGCTTAGGTAGGATTGAACATTTTAGGTGGTTTTGACACGGTCCTGAGTGTCAGATTTCTCGGTGTTGGGTGTTTTGGAGGTTTAGATGGAAATGTTTCATTTCTTCATGTTGTATGAGTGTTTTAAAAGTTAAAAACGTCATTGATATGCTAATTTCTACCAGATTTTTGTTCTCTAAAAAAAGAGAAAAAAATTATTTTCTTTTTCTTCCTATCTGGTTTAAAAAATAGCATTTGCATATTATTTTGTTGATTGGATTCACCCTGAAGTTTGCACATAGTCGGTTTACTTTTGATTGGTGGTTTGTACTTGGGTAGTTATGAGACATGGATATCAGTATACTCTTTCTCTCGTGCGATTTTGCATAATGTCTTGCATCCTGACGTAGTTTATGATACCTGAAACACTCTAAGCCTCACCACTAAAAGCCTTGAATACCTAGCCTCATTTCCGGATTACGAGTTCTTCAGTGAAAAAGTTTCACGCCTATCTTGAATGAATGTAGAGAGTTATTAACATGGAAGCTGAGTTTACAGGTTCAGATTTTAAAGTATGGATGGGTTTGGGAGGTTATGCAGTGATTCTTAGGGAGAATGTTTTAACTGTTCTGTGTCTATATGTTTAGCGAAAGTAGTGCAGAGTAAGGTTTTCTGATAGCATAAGATCCATTTGGTTTTCAAACTTCTTTTCCCGTAGGCTTAATATTTTTTTTCCTTTACTTGAGGACAAGGAAAAATTCAAGTCTAGGGAATTTGATGTGTTAGTATTTTAGTAGTTTTTATCACGGTTTTTACTCGAGATTTATGGTTTTTAGTATGTATTTGGATCTTTTTGGTGCGGATTTGTGTTCTTTAGTGTTTTTACAGGAATCGAGCTTGGATGTGCAAAAAGATTGCATTTTCGACGGATTTCAAGCATCGAAGGAAGTTTTCTTGAAGGTAGAAAAAATCCAAACAGATGGACAAGGAGAAAATCCATCTTCCGTACTTCGATTCCGAGAAGAATTTTGAACCTGACTCTTTATTTCTGTTCAATACAATCATGTCTCTCTTTGATCTGATTTTTGTTTGTTCGATTATCATGAGTGAGTAGTTTGCTTGTTGGGTTTAGAGTTCTCGCATAGGGATTCATGAATTGTTGACATAGAATTGTATGATTAAGGATTTAACCAATTGGATCTTCATCTAGGATTGATCGTAATGCATGAAATTAAACTGATCACTTAGTTTCTGATCTTAGATTGTTTAACGCCTGGAAAGTGTTTGTTGAAATGCCTAAAAGAATCTTAAATGAGCAATTCATCTTAAGCAAATGGAAGTTGATGTTTAAGTGAATTGTGGACCTATCAAACTTGTTTAGAATGCATGATTAGAATCTGAGAGTCAATGGAAGTTAGTCTCGAGGTTTCTAATACATAGGGAATTTATACTATGGAAGTAAATCAATTCTATAATTGTGTTTGAGGTCAAGACAGTTTAAAACATGTTCCCTAGTCAATAATTCGAGTCTTCAATGAAATGTTTCCCCAAGAATACCTAAAGCCCAACTCTTCTTTGATTGATTACTTAAAGCCCAAATCTTCTTTAAAGTCGAACCCCGTTGTTGCTTGCTTGCTTACTTTGCTTTCTTAATTTCGATTTATTGCATCTCTTACAGAACATCCTTTTCGCTTTAGCCCGCTATTTGATCTGAAATTCTACGTGCTACTTTTGGTCTCTGTGGATTCGATCTCGAACAACTACAACGTACTTCTGTACGCTTGCAGTGTAATCTCGGGCGAAAACCTGAGCTATCAGTGGGACGTCACCATGTCAAGGTTCCATTCTACACTTTCTAAATCATGTTCTTAATCGGCTTCTAAAGACCCCTTTGTCTCTTTACCATCAAACCATCTTGAAAATATTCTTCACTATTACGAAGGGTAAGTTCTAATCCCAACTTACCTAATAAAAGGAGCATGCTGGCTTCCTAAATTGTCTTTTGCGACACCTTTGACTCGATAAACATTTGAAAACAGATTCCCATGTGAACATGCAGAACCATGCTCTGATGCCACCTTCGTTGTAACACCCCCAATCAGGATTAGGTCAAAGTCAACTAACCTACCGTGCAACAATCAAACAAGAACATGCACAACAAACCAATTAATCCTAACAAAATGTCCCGACCGAAGATGCTGCAACTATGCTCTCAAACACTCGACCTGAGGTTCCCAGAACAAATCCGGAATCCCAAGATCAAATATTTGAGAACATATATCATAACGGACCCAAATTAAGGCTTTGTAACCCGCTTTCAGAACCGCTAGTTGGTTCATCCCGGACGAGGACTAGTACCACATGGAAGCCAAGTATTTGACAAACATACTTTATTCATATAATACTTAGGTTCAAATACATAAAACATATATAGAGCCAACCATTTCTAAACTGTTACTTATGAAAATACATACTCATTTACAAAAGGCATAAACGCTACGCCAGCAGTACTGCTCCTTAACCCAACATATATCCACTAAGGCTTACCTGAAAAACAAAGAGTCTAATGAAAAACTAATTTGCTCAGTGAGTCGGGTTCCCTAACTAGTAAGACATCCCCCCCCCAATATGCATCAATCAATCAATCATACGACCTAACGATCAAATATCTCAAGCAATATGCAATGCATTAATTAAGCCATAAAGATATCTTCTAATCATCCACTTATGTCGCCTCAACCACTCGTCCACTCGAAACCATCCAACATCATCAAATCATCCATCAGATGTCAACCATATATCCTCCAAATAACCACCACATATCCATCACATATCCCCTACGCTAGGCACATTGCCGGGTCGATCCAGGGTCTCACTTTGAGCCCAAGATTTCACGATACCCGACAAGGGTCTATAACCAATGTGAGACAACCATAAGCCGATCACAAAGACACACGAAGCTTATGGTAGCTCACACCCCAACTGCATCGTCATGCAGCAAGCAACCCCCGGAGACCAACCCGGGCAATGCTCAGTGTCTGGCGAGGGAACAATTCCCATCCAAATCACTGGGTAGATGAGTCCCATCAACCATAAAAACCATCAACAACACCATCACATCTCGGGTTCCTCACCAAGCAAACCTGATATGATACCTGCACATAAATGTTATACCTTTCGGGCCAAAGCCCGAATGATATAACGCAATCATGCAACATAACAATCATGTTATATCCTCCGGACCGTAGCCCGAAAGATATAACTCAATCACGTAATTCACAACATGCATCATATATATGTTATACACTCCGAACCGAGGCCCGAACGATATAGCCCAATATCTCTCACAACAACATGTACCACATAATAAACGTCATCATCATATCATCAACCATCATGCATCACACAATCACAAAATCATCATACCATCATACCATTTTCATTAACCATTTACCTATGTCCGCACCATTTATTTATTAATTTCATCATTCTACAATTCAACATGCAACATTTAGTACTCTTGTTTTGCAGGCGTTAACCGCACCTAACTATCCATCTTATAACCGAGACTCACCTGAAATTTTAGATGGTTTGGCTTTATAATGGCTTGCTCTTACTTCAATCTATCTGCTTCTATCTCGCGATCGATTTCCTTGAACCTCTAATAAAATAATTTAAAATTTAGATTTTCGACGTTCGAATTATCGTAAATAATTAAGCTATTTAGTCCTAATTTAAATTAATTTGAATCTAAAAATTAAAACTAAACTATAAATTAAAACTAGGTTTAGGGTTTATCTTATGGTCTTGATGACTAGAGAAATCAAATAACTACTTAAGGAGTGGATGGGAAAATGACTAAAGGGTGATGGGTTTATATAGGGGGAGAGGGACGTGAGCCTTAAGGGAAAGGAGAGAAGGTGGCCGCTCAAGGCAACCAATGGGAAGGAAGATGGTGGCTAGGTGACTCAATACATTGTGGCGCTCCTTCGTCACGACACCCAGCTGTTTGCTTCCGTCTAACGTTTATCTGGATATATCGGAACAATTTCCGTTCGGTTTCGGTCATATCAAAAATAATCCGTACTGTCGGGAAAATTATTTCTTCAACCAAAATATTATTTTCTCTTTTCAAAAATATTTATAAATTATTCTTAAAATCATTTTTCCTTAACGGCTTAAGAACAATTTTCCGATAAATTTTCTCACCCGTATAGAGAATTTTAGGTTGATTCGTTGGCATTTCCGATTCAAGAAATTTCCCGAGGAACCTTCCCGTGCCATCAGTTTCTCACCATATTCAACTTCAAAATATTTGTTCTTATTAAGCAGCTCAATTGAACTAGACTTACATTTCACACTATCCTGCCAATCACTCGGTAACTCTTGCAAACATTCCTTAGTAATATTCCGCAAGCCTCTTTAATTATTTTGAGAAACTAATTCATCGACCAATTTCACTTGTGACCCGACCATGGCTACTTGTATAAGTCCTATGAACTTGGATTCCTCTTTTCCGATATTTCTGCTTTCATTCTCGATCTTCTCGGTGATTAAGGCATTTTCCGATAATGCTCATCTCGACCATCTGATTCCCGCACAATTCTCTCATGCTAGAGTCGTTCAAGGGCTTTACCCATACTTACTCAATTGTCAATATGTAAACCATTCACAAAAACCTTCTTTGGATCGTCTTATCGGCTATTATCCTTCTTCGGTCACTAGTCGAACCTCTCTCGTTTCTGAATTCTTATTGAGGGTCATTACACAGACCATCCATTATCACATCTCGACCAAACTATTACCCATATGGACGACCGTATGGCCGAGAAAAAAAGTTCTGAACATCCGTTTTCACATTTTCTTGGCCGGATCAATAACAAACTCAAAATCTTCAAGTATCAGCACCTAAATCACATTATATGCATCAAGTCAAGTTGTTTTGAAGGCTGGGACGTTTAGAATACAAAGCACACACTTGGAGCTTCACAGATTCTCAAACCGAGCAATTTTTGCAACCGAGCCAAACCATATCCACCAAGTAAAAAACTAACCATACTTTTTCCAGTACTTACTACATGTCATAAGGAGTATTTTGAGACGTCAATTCCCTCCTAAAGACCGTAAGAATAAAAGGCGAGGCTATGGAGACGATATTATAAGAAATTGGACAATAAAGGAATATTGAGAAGGAGTACCACTTTTTTATCATAGCCAAGCTGCATTGTGGCAAAAATAAGAAGTGTTTTGAGACTACAGAAGATCCGATCAAGGCAGAGCCACACTTCACACACATTCAAAGGCTCAAAAATGCGATTGAATGGACAAGGAATACAACTGGAGCATTTTAAGAGCAATCAAAGCCAAACCAGTTGTCACGCCTGAGTATTTACGTCAAATACATTGAGAAAAATGTGACCACTTGGGTGGCAAAGACATCACACAACTTTGGCTTAACGGAGGCATAAAATTGACGAATTCGATTTATTCAAAACTCTTATCTAAGAGTTGAACCACGTCTAACCACTGAAATTTGCCTGGATAAAGTGGAAAAATTATGAAGAACTTCCCAAACAGTTTTGGACGCACAAAAATTTCATTCCGGAGCACCTGATTGGCACATAAACCGAAGGAAACTCGGTCAAAGCCAAAACGAGCTCCAGCAAGAGAACCAAGCTGTCAAATTGAAGATTCACCATTAAATAGCATATGGAGAAGAAAATGATCAAGAGAAACCAGCCCTGGAACGGTCCCGAATCAAAGACAGCCTGATTTTCCATCAAACGAGCCAAACCGAACTTACCGGAGACCAAACTCGGCCAAATCATATAAGGTATGAGCTCTAGCATTTAAAATTATTTTTACTTACAAAATATGTTATTTTGCAGTGGAGATTTATTTTGGTCGGAGCATTCTTCACGGTTTGCAGAAACGACCAAACGAGCAAAATTTCGATTTACCGAAACATCAAATATGGTCGTAAAATTCTCCAATACTTTGACCAGTAGCTAAGTGTTTCCTATTCCTTATATTTTCCATTAGTTTTCACTACCTTCCTCACTTGATTTTACACCGGGACAGTGTAAGTTAAATCTGGGGAGATTTCTATTGTTATTAATGCTTCTTTTTCTTTGTTATTGATTCTTTTTTGACTTTTTAGACGTTTTCAAAAAACATCCTATGCAAAAATGTTTTTATTGAGTCAAAACAGTCTGGAAACGAGCTTAGTTTTGAACTAACCAAGTGATAGGAACTAGTGTCCATAATGTCAGTGCATGACTGCAATTTAACCATTCGGGAAAGCTCAGGTGGATCAGCTAACCAAGGAACCATATCACTTGATATCCAGGTAATCCTAAGACACACAACACTTAGGTGATGTTCGTTTGTTAATCCAGATACTACAACTTGATACAGATGTCAGATGATGTTCGTTTGCTGCGAATTATAAACATGATTTGGATGAAGTAATTGGATGCAAATCAAAACTCATCCAAAAATCTAGATATTTTGGATGAGTTTATTAGTAGAGTTTAGATGAGTTTTGTTTATCCAAAAAATTGTAAAATTGATAAAATCGTAAAAAATGCGAAAACCGCAAAAATCCAGCTAAACCATAAAAGTCGCAAAAATCGCAAATTCGTAAAAGCCGCCAAAACAACAAAGTTCGCCAAAACTGTTAAACTGCAAAATCTGCAAAAAAACGTAAAAACCGCAAAAACCCGTAAAAACGCAAAAACCGCAAAAAAGCCAAATCGGCCAAAACCTCAAAATCCAACAAAACCGCAAAAACTGCAATATCCGACAAAACCGCAAAAAAGTAAAAACCGCAAATTAGTAAAAACTATAAAAATGTCAAAACAGCAAAATCCGCAAAAAACTGCTAAAATAGCAAAATCTACCAAAACCGCCAAAATCCGACAAAACCGCGAAAACCGTAAATAGCAAAAATCCGTAAGAACCGTAAAAAACGCAAAAAATTGTGAAAACCGCAAAAATCACCAAAACTGTTTAAACCGTAAGAAACTGCAAAAAACCGCAAAAACCGCAAATCCGTAAAAATCGTAAAAATTTCAAAACCGCAAAATCCACTAAAATCCACTAAAATCCACCAAAATTGCCAAAACCGTAAAATTTGACTAAATTGCAAAAACCGTAAATCCGTAAAAACCGAAAAATCCGCAAAAACCGCCAAAACCGCAACGTAAAAATTGCAAAATTTGTAAAAACCATAAAAACCACAAAACCGTAAAAACCGCGAAAATGTAAAAACCAAAAAACCGTAAAACCCGTAAAACACCGAAAAAAGAAAAAACCAAAAAACCCGCAAAAATCAAAACCGACTGAACTCCCAAATCTAACAAAACCGCAAAAAAAAAAATCCTCAAAAACTGCCAAACTCGCTAAATACGACAAAAACCGCAAAAACCGTAAAAACTGCAAAATCTACAATAAAAACCGCTAAAACCGAAAAAACAACAATAACCGTTAAACTGTAAAATCTGCAAAACCGCCAAAACTGCAGAAACTGTATAAATCGTCAAAACCAAAAATCCACCAAAACCACAAAAACCGTAAAAACCGCAAAACGCAAAAGAACGTCAAAACCGCAAAAATAGCAAAATAATTATTTATGAGAGAGGTAAAATTATTTCATAATTTTTTTTATAAAAATAATAGTTTGATGTATCTAGATGCAATTGCAAATGCACAAACGAGCAAACTTGCGTCCAAATGTTGCATTTAAATGTAAAATCCAAATGCAAAAACGAACATCATCCTGATGCAGCAACCAGATGTAGCATCTTGATGCAACATCCGGATGCTGCATCCAGATACACAAACGAACATGACCTTAATGAACTTAATTTTCTTTTCTTGGGGCTTGATATACATAGGATTAGACTTCTCTTCAGATTCAAAATTATAAGTCTATGGTTCCCCTCTTTCCTTTTCATAAAAATCCTCAAAAAGATGCTTATATTTGATAGATTTTGAATGTAAGGCAATGAATGAGCCAATAAATCCTAACGTGCTAAAAACAAAGAGATCAATAGAAAAATAAAATGATACCCTAGAAAAGTAGGAAAAAATCGATTCTCTGAGGCTAACAGAAAAAATAAAATGATACCCTAGAAAAGTAGAAAAAAAATCAACCTCTAAAAAGCATTTAAAAGTGAATAATGAAGAGGAAAGGAACCAATTGTGGGCCGTAAAATGTTAGGATCTTGATTAAGTTAAGTTTATGTGTTCTTTGATCGATGCTCCCTCGAAAAGACCGCACGTTGTAGACTTTAGGAGTGGTGATGGAGACTCTGGGTCACTCTTGTTGATTGTGGCTTAATTGGGGACTTTGCTAGACTTGCGGTGATTACTGAAGGTTATATCTAATGTTAACTCTGGTATTAGTGGATTAAGATAGTTAAAGTCACCAATAAGTTCAGGAAGTTCAGGTAAGTTTCCATGTTTTTGAACTGTTTTTTCGTTCTTCGATTTTCTTTGCTTGAGCACAAGCAAGAAGGTAAGAATGGGGGAGTTGATAAATCGTATTTTTACATGTTTTTACTTTAGGTTTTTATTCATTTTTAGAGCTTTTTATGATTTTTTATCAAAAATTGTATTTTTCTTGTATTTGTAGTGTTAAAAGACATTTCAGGTCAAACAATGCATTTTGGAGCAATTTAGACTCATTTGGTGCAAAAGTCAGTTTATGGACAGTTTTCATGCATTCCAAAGAGCATCCCAGATGAATGTCTTCAAATCAATGGAAATTAATGAAATTTAGATACAAACTATAATATTTATTTATCTTTCCAATGGAGTTGGTTTCAAGGAAATTGGATCTCTGGATCAAAAGTTATAAGCGTTTTAGTGAAGACTGGTTCGTCTGCCCTGAAGCTGGAATGTGCCCAAAAGTGAGCTGTGACCGGGTTTTGACAAAAATGAAGCACCAAATGGTGCCAAAAACCTCCTTAACCGGTTGGCGGACATTTTAGAACTGGTCTGGGAAAAAAATCACCCTTAAACCGGTCCTAAGCCTTTCTCGACCCCAACTTAACCTAAACCGACTTTTCTTGACCTAATACTATAAATACTTGTTTTAAGCCTTTTGTGAGGGGAAAGCTACGTATTTTAGAGATAAAATATACTTTAGGAGGTAGAGAACTCGAGTCTTACCTTTTCTTTAAATAGATTTGGATTCTAAGAGCTTCTAAGGGAAGATCTCGCCTAGTAATCGATATCGCTAAGTTTTCTAAACCCTTGACTCTTAATCTATGACGTTTTCTACTTATCATTCCTCATGTTTACATACTTTTATGATGATTTTTGAGCAGTATACTTGTTGGTTTTAGGGGTTTTCAAAGGGGATTCATGGATTGATTGTTAGGTTGCTAGATTTGGTGATTTCCTTAGGGTCCTTCATCTAGATTGCTATTTGATGATAGTTGCTTGATTGACCATTTAGCTACTGTCATTTAGGATTTTTTTACTCACTGAATATGTTGTTGAATTATCTTGAACATTCTGGATGAGGAAAAATGTCGGACTTCACGGGAGTGATTTTACCGAGTTTTTGTGAACTATCGAATCTGAATTTTATGCTTGTTTATTCACTTGATTACCAATGAGAGTTGAATAATTTAGGTTTTTTAGACATCAATAATTGATACTACGGAAGTTGATTTATTATCCTTGCATGATTCAAGTTCTAGGACTTACCTATTGAATTTATCGATTTATTTATCCGTTTAATTCGATCAATGACAACCTGAGATTTACCCATTGCCCCAATGCTTCCCCATTTGATAATTTGACATTTTTTACTTGCTGATCTTAGTTTAATCTACTATTAATTTCGTGCCTCCCATTTTCAACAAAAAACCCTCATATTTTTCGGTTTAGCTCATTTCGATTCTCATAAATTCGTAGTGTGGTTCTTGGTCCTTTAGGACTCGATCCCTAAGTAATACCATAACCGCTATTCACTTTTAGCATTGTGCTATTTCTCGGGGTATAACTTTGAGCACATCATAGATGCACCCAAAATTTTATATCTTGGAGAGAGAAAAGATGGAGCAATCCGAAAAGATCTGTCAGATGAACGATGAGGAGGTAGATTTTTCTCGGCTAGGATTGACATGGACTTTTTCGAGCTAAAGTCATTGCCTTCTGGGAGCTCATGCAGTGGTGGTATCAAGAGAATATAGAATCCTGGAGGCAAGCGGAGGAACAGAAGAAATACCACTTTGCAATGAGATCAAATGCTCTGACCAAAGGGGACGACCTTCCGCCCTTTGAAGATGACATTCCTTTAATTGAGCTAGACACGTCGGTTCCTCCATAGATGATTGTTCTCTCCTGGTTCAAGATTAAGACTAGTGTAAGTGAGCTCGTAACCGTAGTAGAGATAAACTTTCATCCTTGATTTGTGACCATCACGAAAGTAATTATTGTATAAATAACAAATGTAGAGGTGACCATGACGGATAACTGATGTGTCAATATTTTAGTAGGTTTTAGTACGGTTTTCATTCGAGATCTATGGTTTTTAGT
>OVAN01013524.1:0-12774 GCA_900406275.1 Anastatica hierochuntica
GAGCTGGCGAAAACTGCCGATGGAGTTTCGCCTTAGACGGGAGAACCACTCAAGGGCGCCTCCCTAGAGATACTCGACGAAAAGGTGGCAGAAGCCAGCGTCTTTTTCGCCCTCCTTGAGTTTCGATCTCGCCAGCTCAATCTGGAAACTCTGCAAGTAGGCTTTCGGGTCGGTGGTCCCGTCATAGGTTGGGATTTTCACCTTTCCCGGATCTAAGATCCTCGCGTTTGTGATGCGAGTCTTCTGTCAGGTGTCATTGTTCGAGTCTTTGTGATTTCATTTCATTTTTATTTTTTCTATTTATTGAGTTTGTCACCCATACTGTAGATTGATTTTGCATCAAGACGGTGCAAGGTAAGTACGGGGGAATTTATCCTTTACTATCGTCTTTTTTCCTTTTCTTATGTACTTTTTATTTTTTATTTAGCCATTTTGATGTTTTATTGTCTCGAAACATATTGGAAACTATTGTCAAATGTTGCTGGAATATTTAATTTTGTGCAAACTTTCGTGTTGCTTCTACATTAGTTATTGACTGCAGATTTTACTGAACGGAAACCTTTTAGTGGATCAATCTACCAAACCGATCATATTCATTTAGGACTCATATTTTCAATGTTGGCTCCACTGTAAATGAAGTTATTTTCTCATTTTTGGGCTTGGTATACTCTGGATAGACTCCTCTTTCAGGCCTAACACTTAAAATTTCATAGTTAGTAATGTCCCTTCTACTATTCTTTCAATTAAGATGGATTTAAGGTTCGATGAAATGAGCGAAGGGGCAATCATCCTAAATAAATGAGAATTTTCTAAAGACTCATGGAAAGTTATGCCAATTGTGCTTCACTTAAAAACAAAGGAATAGAGAGAAAAAAAATCAATAGAAAAAAAATAAAATGATACCCTAGAAAAGTAAAGAAAAATGGATTCTCAAATGGGCTATTAACAAAAATAAAATGATGTCGTAGAAAAGTAGGAAAAAAACCAGCTTATAAAAAATAAAAATAGATAGGATAGATCTTTATGAATGTATAATGTGCTTAAGAATTTTACTGAGTGAGTGACTTGTTCTTTTATCAATATTCTCCAGATGCGACCGCACCTTAGATAAGGAGCCAGAGGAGATGTCATTCTATTTTGTGATTTTGGCTTGAATCAATATGATTACTAAGAAAAGGGAGTACGTGGAACTTAATCTTGTATGTTGGTGCTGTTGTATGGAGATAACTGAGAGGAACCCGAGGTAATGTCTCAAACGAGAAAGGTAAGCTTCCGCGTTTTCAAACCTCTTTTTCACTCTTGGATTTACTATTCTCGAGGTCAAGAAAGAAGTTAAGTCTGCAGGAGTTGATAACGCTAATATTTTACCATTTTTGGTTGAATTTTTACTTCTTTATTTATAGCTTTTAATGCCTTTTGACCTTCAGAGGTAGTTTTCTCGTATTTGTGATTTTAGGGACTAAACGGGTCAAATAATCAAAAAAGATGGAGAAAATGGATGAATGAACCTTATTCACATTACCAAGAAAGTTTGAAGGACAAATCAAGGAGACAGAAGCTCAAATGCTTGAGTTTTGCATCTTACAAATCCGGACAGACTAAGCATCAGAAATATCACCTTGAACGAAAGTGTTGCCTTAATTGGATTGCGCTGAAAATTGGACAAGAGAAAGAAATTTTGGTTAAGTAAAATCGACTTAACGAAGAAAGCCTAAGGAAGACCTAGCATTAAAAATACTTGTTTTTTGCCTTTGTAGAAGAGAGAGCCACCAATTTTAGATCAACCGTCAAATATTTTAAGGATTTTTTCTATGTTCTTGAAGTTTTATGAGCTTCTTTGAAGATATTTTTTTGTACTTTATTATAGAAAAGATATCTAAACTCCTACTCCTAATACATGATGGTTTCAAAGATTTATTGCGGTTGTATTTCATGCTCCATGACTAAGTAATTCACTTGTTAGGTTCTAGGCTTTTCAAAGAGATCATGTTATCATAAGTCGCTAATTGTTTAGAGATTCATATTGTCTTTGTCTCGGTTGATTATAATGCATGATTGCTTTACTGTGCATTTATTAATTCGATCATAGATAGATTTCCATTCCAAAAGCTTGATAAATCACCTAAAACTAATCTTTGATAAGCTAAGTTGCAAGGAGGCTTCGAAAGTAGATCGCCTTAGCTTAGTGAACTTATCTAACTTGATTCCGAATAACGCATTTTTAGCTTCTAAAAGGACCAACAAAAGTTGAGTCTCTTGGTTTATTAAGATTAGAATCCTGAGCCTCATAAGTTGAGAGGATCTAATTAGTGCTTTCGAGTTCTTGACATTGCTGAATATTAATCCATAGACATTATGGTTTCTTCGATGCATAATTCTCTGCAAATTTTCTAATTTCCTAATGCTTTTTCAAAATATGCACAACCTTTTTACTTTGTCATTCGTTGTTGTCATTTCTTTATTCACTCACAAAACAACTTTATTTTTCTTTTCGTAAAGTAATCCAAATCCTTGTGGATTTGATACCTGAAGTACTACAACTACGATGTGCTCTTACAATTGTAATGTCATTTTGGGTAA
The DNA here is from genome assembly GCA_900406275.1 of Anastatica hierochuntica. NCBI lineage: Eukaryota > Viridiplantae > Streptophyta > Magnoliopsida > Brassicales > Brassicaceae > Anastatica > Anastatica hierochuntica. Next base: position 2,581 of record OVAN01013524.1, read on the forward strand.
AAGCTTGACACGTATCAGAATTCTTGACACCAGCCATTCAAATTATAGTACAAATCACTATGAGCTACAAAAGACTAAACTTTGATTACATAGAAGCATTGGAGAAGAAGTTGGTGCAATTGGAAGAACTTGAGATATTGAGGAAAAACTCTTATGAGAGCTCTAAAATATACAAGGAAAGAACCACAACTTTTAATGACAAGAAGATCCTCAAGAAAGTATCCAACAAAGGAGATCGAGTTTTGTTGTTCAATTCATGGTTGAAGTACTATCCGAGAAAGTTGTAGTCGAGATGGTCCAGACCTTTTGCGGTTGAGGAAAATGCCATATGGTTCCATTGTTTTAAAGGATAGCCTCGAAGGAGAGTTTAGGGTAAATGGACAAAGTTGCAAGTCATACCTCGCGAACACAGTGAGTTGATGAAGCTAATGCATTTCTTCTTTCAGATCCAACACACCCTAAACCTCATCAAAGTCAAGCTAGTGACTATGAACAAGCACTTTTAGGAGGCATTCCCAAGATAAAAACTTTGTTACATAAATAAATTAATTGTGAATCTGTAATTTATGCTTTAATTAGTTAATGTTTTACTTATCTTGGTTGTGGTTGTGATTTTAGGAGCATTCGGGTGATTTGGAAGGAGAAAAGAAAACTTTGGTTACTCACATTAGTTACCATCGTACCTAGGAAGAAGGAGGGGGTCGATGGTAAGCTAAACTCGAAAACAAGAGATTATATAGTTTCTATAGTTTCATTTAACACATGTTTCAAAAAGTTCATCTACCCTTCCACACCTCTTCTTCTTCCAAAAAATTCAACAAAAAAGTTCCAAAGATCTTTTTTATTTCTTAAAAACAAAATTCTAGAATGCTAAGTTTGCATTAAGAAGCATACTTTTAACCTCATTCACAAAAAAATCAAACGTATGTTTAAAAAATCTCAAATTTCACGAAAAGTAGACACTTCGTTGAAAATTATCATCTATTGATTTTGACGGTTTCATGACTTAAGATTGACTGACAATGGTTAGAATAGCTTAGATAATGCTTTAATAATATGACTCAATGCTTAGTTATAGAGATTTGGAGCTTAATTGCTAAAATTTAATTTTGGCGTTCTTGATGTTCTGGAAGTAAATAGTAACATTTGGAAAACAAAATATGGCAATATGTGATTTCTTGGTCTTAAACGATAGCATATGGATAGATATGAAGTTAGGAACAAGAATTTTGAAATCCCAATGAGTAAAAAGAAGATATGTCCCTATTTTAATTTTGGGATTAAGATTGGTGACAAAAATTCTTGATAAAAATTAAAAGTTAACATTTGTTTGCACGCAACTTTCCTTAAGTTGCTATTAGTAGTTATGATAAATTTTAAGTTTCACTTGAAGTAGCTCTTAGACAAAATAGCATCCTTGAAAGAGATTTAAATATTACTTTCTCACTTATTTTCTTGAAAATTTACAAGACTTCATTGAATGTATGAACAAAATGAGACCAACAAAATAATGCCTCCAAAATCTAACAAAGAAAATGGACGAAATCATCAAAGAGAAAATCCAAAGTGTGTTCAAGTTCTAAGGTTTCAAAGAAGGGTTCAATTGTCTGAGCTCCTCTTCCACCGCCAATGGAAACAAGGAACTTGGATTGGAATGAACATAAGAGAGAGATGCAAAACCAATTTGAACGAATTAAAATTTCACCAACAAGTTTCTTGTGCAAGGAACCAGTGCAAGCTGTTGGATTATATAAAGATGTGTGCTCACTCGTAGAGAAGATAGGGCTAGAATGTTTGATATCAGAGGTTCTTGAGTGTTCTTGAATTAAAGATTAAAGGCACTTAATATTCAATAAGCATAAGGAAAGTATGCAAGGCGCACATATTTCCTATGAAAGAAGGAACAAAAATTCCCGAAATTAAGAGGAATAATTTCCTTTTAGAACTTAATAGCTGAGGGGGGGGTTTAGAAATTTTAGTCCAAGAGCGACAAAGATAAGGAATCCGGTGTTGAGGTACAATCAAAAGCTAATAGGAAACACAATCTATGCAAGGAAGTATAACGGAGGGGTTTGATGTGTACATATTTTCTTGCATATTTTGATACATTTTAGCTTAGAGTCATCCATATTTAGGTTGTAAATATTGCATATAAGTCTTAGAATCCATAAATTTGAGTCTAGAGTATAGTTTAGGATCATATGCAATTGCATATCCTTTCTTTGCATTTGTAGGCACAACTTTGAGATGGATTTACGGAGGCTCTAGAGGTGGATTCAAGGTGGATTTGGAGCTAAGGAATCAAGAAAAAACTTGAGGCAAATGATATAGGAGAAGGTGAGATCAATTGTAGCATTCAAGAGGAAGAAGAAGAGGTAACAAGTTGTCAAGGTGACCAGTAGTCGACCCTAAGGTCAACAGTGAGGAACCTTGGGGCAACAACTGCCTCCCTTGGGAGCTTTGCTGCCCAAGGTGGGCTATTTTCCACCTGTAGGTCGATGATAACACACCTTTGGGCTACTAATGCCTACCTTGATGTGAAAAACCCTTTTAGGGCACCCACACTTCTTCCTTTTAGTAGAAATAACTTCTTATGTGAACCAAGAACAAGGAGATCATCAACTTTACTTTTCTTTGAACATCTTTCATCTATAATGAGATCTAAACTATTGTAATAACTTCTTTGATACTTTTGAGTGGATTTGGATCTTTTCTTTTCTTCTCTTTCTCTAGATCTATCATCTAAGAACATGGGAGCTGATAGCTCAGGTTTTCGCCGGAGAAAACACTGCAAGCGCACAGAAGTATGTTGTAGTGGCTCGGGATCGAATCCACAGAGACCAAAGATAGCACGAAGAATGTAGAATCAAACCGCGGGTTAAAGCTAAAAAGATGTCTTTTGAGATGATGCAAATATCGAAAATTAGACAGCAAAGAAACACAGGCAGCAACAAAAGGGATGTAAATCAATCAAAGAAGTGTTGGGCATCGGGTATTCTCAAGAAAACAATTCATTGTTGAATAAAATTTTAGACTAGGGAACAAGTTTTAAATTGCCTTGAACTCAAATCCTTATGTAGAACTGATCTACTTCCGTAGTATCAGCTCCCTATGCATTAGAAATCTCAAGACTAATTTCCGTTGACCCTCGATTTCTAATCATGCATTACTAACATGTTTGATATGTTCACAATTCACTTAAACATAGATTTCCATTGGCTTAAGAAGAATTGCTCATCTAACATTCTTTCAGGCATTTAAACAAACACTTTCTAGACGTTAAATTACTTAAGTTAGGAAACTATGCGATCAATTTAATTTCATGCATTACGATCAATCCTAGATAGAGATCCATTAGATTAAGTTCCTAATCATGCAATTCTACATCAACAATTCATGAATCCCTTTGTGAGAACCCTAAACCCAACAATCAGGCTACTCACTCATGAGAATTGCAAAAACACAGATCAAATTCAAGAGGGACATGATTGTATTTAACAAAAACAAGAGTAAAAGGGTTCCGAAAACATATTAAATCGAAGTACAAAGATGTTTCTTCTCCCTAGGTTACAAAATCAATCTCTGCTCTCGAAAAGTCTATAAAAGTGCATAATGAAATGTAAAACACGAGCTTAGGTCATTGTATCAAAATCCGGTTTGAAATAAGTTCGGTCTGATTCTTCGTAAAATCTGTCCGCAAAACGGGACACGGATCGATTGATCCTTGTCCAACTTTCTGGATATTTTAGCTTTTAATGAACACTTCCTTCGACGCTTGAAATCCATCCAAAATGCATTCTTTTCGCACATTCAAGCTCGATTCTTGTAAAAACGACAAAGAACACAAAACCGCGTCAAAAGGATCCGAATACATAATAAAAACCATAAATCTCATGTAAAAACCGTAGTAAAAACCACTAAAATACTGACACATCAAACGCCCCAGACTTGAATCTTTGCTTGTCATCAAGGAAAGGAAACGAAGACTAAGCCTTCGGGAAAAGAAACTCAAAAACCAAATGGATCATTTGCTATAAAAAACCTTACTTTGCGCTACTTTCGCTAACCATATAAACTAAGAACAATTAGAAAATTCTCCCCAAGAATCGTTGCATAACCTCCCAAGCCCATCCATACTCTAAAATCTGGACACGCAAACTCAGCTTCCATGTCAATAACTTTCTACATTCAATTAATATGGGCGTGAAACTTTTCACCGAAGAACTCTTAATCATGGAATCAGGCTAGGTATTGAAAGCTTTTTGTGGTAGGGTTATAGTGTTTTGGGTATTAAAAGCTGCGTCAGGATGCAAGACATTATGCAAAATTGCAGGAGAGAAAGAGTAAATTGATATCCATGTCCCCTAACTACCCAAGTACAAACCACCAATCAGAAAGTAAACCAAATATGTGCATTCTTAAGGGTGAATCTAATAAACATAATAATAATCAAATGCTAATTTCTAAACAAGATATGCATACACTAAGTAATTTTTGTTTTTTTTTCAAGACGAAAATCTTTAAGAAATTAGCATGTTGATGACATTTCTAAACTCTAAATCATCCATACAACATGAAGAAATGCAACATATCCATCTAAACCACCTAAACATGCAACACCGAGAAATCAGACACTCAAGACCGTGTCTAAAGAATCTAAAATGTACAATCCTACCTAAGAAATTAGGAGGATCATGTCTACCCTATTCCCTCCATTGTTTTTATACATGTGTGCACATAAGATGAAAAAGAAATGCATGGAGATTGAAGGAGATAGGGTAAGGGTGTGGTGCCAGACTAAAGATGAGTCTGGTCACTCAGGATTATCGGAAAGGATGGCAGAAAAAGAAATGGGGGTGTAATCTTGAATGATGAGATTTGATTCCTGATTTTAAGTCCCTGGATCAAAGCATTTAAATCATTAGTAAGCCAAATAAGATAGAGTTAAAAACATTTCAGACAAAAGTCTGAGTGCCAAATATTTCTGGTGGGGAGTTTGTTCATGAGTTATTCTGGATTGCATGCGCTAAAAGTCCAAATGAAATGGTTAATGAACATGAAAATAAAGTGCAATGCGCATAGATAATAGTCTGAAATCATCATAAAGCATAAACATATTCATAACTGACTCAATAGAAAACATAAATATGACTCAAACAAAACCAAAAGAAAAAGAAAAACATAAGTAACCTCCCCTAGATTTATTTCACACCGTCTCGGTGGGAAACAAATCCAAGGAAGGGGTAAGTAGCAAATAAAAATACAATGAAGATGAAAAGAAACGGAAAAGAGAAAACTTACCTAAATTTTGTACAGTAGCCACGTAAATAAGACAGGATCAGTCGATCCAGAGACAGGGATCGATCGATCCATGTCCGTCAGTCTGGTGATCTTTTTCCTGAAATACGACTGCCAAAAATACGAAAAAACGTCCAGAGCACCAAAAAGCAAAACGCTAAAGCCAAAAACACAACAAAACTAACTAAATTGAAAAAGAAAACTACCCAGTGGGTTATCTCCCACTCAGCGCTTGTGTAAAGTCATGAGCCTGACTATAGTGCGATCAGACGGCAAGTGGATCCTCCAAAAGAATTCGCGTTCTCTCGTCGGATGGCTCGTCTGCAATGTATGGCTTGAGTCTCTGGGCATTCACAGTAAATTTCCTCCCATTGTCATCAAGAACAATAGCTCCATACGGTCTAACCTCTGAAATCAGGAATGGGCCTGACCAACGCGATTTGAGCTTTCCTGAAAACAATCGCAAACGTGAGTTGAATAATATTACCTGATCGCCTACAGCGAAAAGGCGTGAAATGATCCTCCTATCATGGAATGCTTTGGTTCGTTCTTTTTACATCCTTGTGTTATCATAAGCATTAAGTCAAATCTCATCAAGTTCATTGAGCTGAATCATTCGCCTCTCAGCTGCAGGCTTGATGTCGAAGTTCAGCAACTTCGTAGCCCAAAGTCCCTGGTACTCGAGCTCAACAGGCAGATGACATGCCTTCCCATACATCAAGTGAAACGGTTGAGTTGACGTGTATATATTTTCATGCATAATTAGGTTCATTTTAGCTTAGTTTCATCCAATTTTAGGTTGTATATATGGCATCTAAGTCCTAGAATGCATTAGTTTGAGTCTAGAGTCTAGTTTAGGAACATTTTGCATTTGCATGCATTTTCTATGCATTTTGTAGGTGCAATTATGGATGGATTTATGGAGGTTCTAGGGATGAATTCAAGGTGGATTTGGAGCTAAGAAATCAAAGAAAAAAGGAGCAAAATGATATGGAAGAATTAGGGATCAACGAGGTATCAAAGAGGAGCAAGAAGCCACCAAAACTGCTAAAGGGGAGTACCCATCGACCTGAAGCTCAATGACTAGCTATTTAAGGTCGATGGCTGCCTACATTTCCACCAAACAACACTCTTGCTGCCAAAGGGAAGCTCTCACCGACCTTGTGCTTGCTCCCACCGACCTCCAAGGTCGATGGCTGACTACCTTTACCCAAAAATGCCCTTTTTAAGGCTTCCTCTCTTCTCTCTTTAGTGTAAATACCTCCTTATGTTCTAAGAAAAAAAAGAGATCTTTTTAGAAACATTTGAGACACTTCTTGAACCTTTTTAAGATCTAAAATCCTTGTAATAACTCTTTTTTTGTTTGAGTGATTTGGATCTTATCTTTCTCATCTTTCTTTCTAGATCTATTCTTCTAAATCCATGGGAGCTCAAAGACCCATTTCTTGTCTTTGGATTTCCATGACTTTTAGTGAGTAGATCCTTCTTGGTTCTTGAGATATGGTAGGCTAGGGTTAGATATATGGTTGTAATGGATGTTTAGGCTAGATCTTGGCATAGATTTCTACTAGATCTAGTTTAGTTCTTCAAAGTTTATTGCTTGCTCAAAGACGTCTAGAAAGTGTTCGCTGAATGCCTGAGAGAACTAGATATATGTATTTCACTTGGGCCCTTGAGAGTGGATGTTACCTAGGTTCTAGATGGCTAAAAGGGCTTAAGATTTACTATCACATACATGCTTAGATGGGCAACAAACGAGAGTTGAGCCTTGTAGTGTGTATAGGTGAATAGATCTCCGTCACGAGAGTGGGTTGATCGATTATTAAGGGACCCTTTGTCAAGGAATGACTTCAATCCTATAATAAAGCCTTACCCAAATCCATTACTTTCTTAGATTGAACCCGAACCCATAACCATTGTCTCAAGATCCTATCTTTCTTTTGATTAGATCCAAGTTTACTTTTTGCTTGTTTTTACATTTATGTTGTTTTGTTATTGCTTTCTTTTATGCACAATCACCATGGTAACCTTTGATTTTGATTAGGTTTAGTAGAGACCCATGACAATCTCTTACTAGATCGCCCTCTAGACTAGAACTCTTAGTATATTCTCTTTGTTTAGGTTATACTAGTACAAGCCTCTAAATCATTGGACGACCCTAAAATACTACAATTGACCCCGTTCTCTTGCGGGATTAAGTGTAGGATATTAGGTTTATTAATTATTAAACTTTGACACCGCAAAACCGCCTACGTCAAGTTTTGGCGCCGTTGCCGGGGATTTAAGCTTTAGATAGAATCTTCAAAGAGATTTCTAGGATTGAAGGACTGGGATTTTATCTTTTTCCTTATTTTATTTAACTTTCTTACTTTCTTTTTTTTACATTCTTTGATTTGTGAATGTACATGATAACCAGATCAAGAAGTGAGCCAAATACAAGACTTCTTGACACCGATCCAACAATCATTGAAAGGCAACACACAAAACAAAGAAGAGCTAGAGAGAGACAAGCCCATCTAAGAAAGTTGGGTATGAATCACGAGGTTGAACAAGGGAATCCTCCACCAATGGAGAACCCTCAAGAATGAATTCTCACATTCAATCAAGGGAATTTCGTGGGACAAGAACACCAAGGTAACCATCCATTCCACCTCCCAAGAGAAGAATTGAGGATTGGAGAAGGGGATGAGGGATTTACTAATGGTTAAAGGATGGGCATAAGGCCACCACCAATCCGCAACAACTATTTTGAGATCAAGTCAAACTTTATCAACATAGTGCAAAATGCCAGATTCTTTGGCCTTGCATTAGAGAACCCTCTTGAGCACTTAGACAACTTTGAAAGGTTGACCGGAATGGTGAAAATCAATGTAGTGCCGGAGGACATCATCATGTTGACATTGTTTCCATTATATTTAGGAGACAAGGCATCTCAATGGGAGAAAGGAGTTGACAAAGAGGATATTCTTAGCTAAATTCTTCTCGCCCCAAAGGATGAAAAAGATTAGGAATGAGATCTCCACCGTTAAGCAAGGAGGAATGGAATCACTCTACATAGCTAGGGAGCGCTTCAACAGATATATAAGGAGTTGTCCTCACCACGATATCAAAAAGGATAACCTTCTCCAAATCTACCATAGAGTTATCTACGAGAAGCACCGTTTGGCTTTGAACACCGCCTCTATGGGATGCTATGCTAGTCTTTCCTCCAAGTCAAGAGAGAAGCTCATTGACAACCTTGTCCAAAGCGACAATTGCGATGGGGATGACTATGATAGAACGGTGAGGAGCACCAGATCTAAGAAGGACAAGATCAAGGAGCTAAATGATGAAGTTGATAGGCTCATACAACAAACAAGAAGAAGTGTTCACTTTGTGGAAACCGAAGTCGAAGGACAAGATGATGCAATACAGACTGGACAAGTAGCTGAGCTGGAGCTAAGTGACAGTAAAGACGAAGATAGTTTGGAAGATAAGACGGTTATGGCGACGAAAGAGAATGAAGACGGTCAAGATCCATTTGTTTTCTCTAACGGACCAATTACCAGATCTCAAACCAGAAGGCTTCAAGATCAGATAGGAATGTTGGTTTACTCAGAACCAATTCAGAATTCGGATCAAGAAGCAAAGCAGGATTTGACCAAGACTTTTAACCATTCCATCTTCGGTTTATTCTAGTCGAATTTTCGGATGGATTTTATTTGGGTTTTTAGACTTAGTTTATTTAATTATTGTTGGGTCTGATTTTAAGCCTAATTTAGGCTTGATCTGCGAATATCCTTCTTTGTTTGGGAAAGGAAACTTCGCAGGACATAGGGTAGTTTTACGGTATTAGTTTTCCTATTTAAGGCTTTGTAATCTCTAACTTTTGGATCATCCAATTTTATAGCTATAAAGTTTTCTTAAACGTTTTCTCTCTTTTCGCAAAAGTGAATCCTTGTTCTTCATTGAACAAATTAAATTGCTATAGAGTTAGTTCTCTAAAAGCTGATTGTTTTAGAATCAATATAGAGTTAATTCTCTAGATCTGAAATTCATCTATCTCTTTTCTCTCTCAATCGAATTCCATCATTAAACTCGCAGACTCTTACTCAAATTTTCAGATCTAAAAAGTGTGTGTTTTCCTGTTCAGAGATCTTGGGTTGCATCAAGCGGTATCAGAGCAATCTGAACATAGAAAACTTGTGCAAATCTGCTTCTATTCTGCGATTTTTTTTTCGGTCTTGGGGGAGATTTTTTTTTCGAAAATTTCTTCTCTTCTTTTTCTATTTTAATTCTGTAGGGTTTTCTTAGATACAGTAGTAGCTTTTAATAAAATAAAATAAAATAAAAAATCGACAAAAAAAGAAAAACATAGAAAAAAGGAAAAGTTTCTTAAAGCTCAAAAAATCTGAAAAAGTTGAAGAAAATTCCAGATTCTTGTGGTAAAGGGATTACAGATGTAATTTCCGCTACAAGTTTCAAACCTTGCAGAAACAAACTCTTTTCTCTCTATCTTCTGGTTTTAGAGGTTTTAGGGAATTGAATTCTACGGTTTGATTTGGTTTGTTCTTTACAGAGCTCGGATTCACTCCACCTTTTCGAATTTTCTTTTAAAAATCGTGAATTCTACAGACTTTTCACAGGCTTTGGCTTCAATTTTCTGACGTAGCAAATTTCTTTTGTTTTGTTGGTTTTTTTTTTTTTGCAGGTCTTAGACAGGAATTTGCAGAAATTTTAGGGCCAAATTACCGAAAATAATTTCCTTTTGCTGCTGGAATTGCCGAAAATTTTTGGTCCCCTTTTTGCTGGATTTTTGTTAATTTAACAGATTTCATTTTTTGAGTTATTGATTTCAGGAACTATGTGTTGGAGTTACGAGTTTTAAATTTATAAGTGCCCGTTTCCTAATAATAA
>OVAN01013525.1:0-12774 GCA_900406275.1 Anastatica hierochuntica
TAAATTGCGGTTTAACAATTTGTCGCAAAATCTTGTTACGAAAATGTTAAATGTGTTAACTGTAAATTAGGTGGACTCGCACTTCCGCCGAAAACTTAGAGACGAATTTGACACTAAAAAGAGAAAAAACCACTTTTGTCGCAAAATTGTCTCTAATTTAGCGACTAAAGTAATTTCGTCACTAAAATGCCTCTCAATAGCGACGGATATTCTTTTAGTCGCTAAATTGTCTCTCTTTAGCGACCAAACATCGACAATTAACGCTAGTCGTTATTTAGCGACGAATTAGAGACAAATGGCTAAAATGTCTCTATTTAGTCTCTAATCAGTTCAATATTAGCAACATTTTAGAGACGAATCAAATTTCCGTCTCTAACTGTCAGATTTCTTGTAGTGATTATCCCTTTAGAATTAGGGCAACCGTGTATATCCTTAGATATTTAGGCATTTTTCCTTCTTCTTAGAATTTCCTTTTCTCGGATGGAATAGTCCTCCGACTTCCTGCCCAGAGGCACACTCCCAACTTTCTGCTCTTATCGACATTTCCCTACTTTTGGCTTAAGGTCCATCGTACTGCGTCCAGACCCACGAGCTTTCCTAAGGTCCAAAATACTTTCAAAAATTATGATGCAACCCTTTTCAATAGTCATCCTTGTCAAGGATACATCATATATTTACTCTTAATAACAGAATATCTCTCTTGTGTGTTTATGGAATCTCCTGTAATTACTCACTCACATAACTCGTGTATATATGCTGTACATTCTTGATGGAATGAGAAGAAGTGTGATATTACATTTACATGGTATCGGAGCGGGCAACGATACCCTAATTTTTTTTTTTTTTCCTTTTCTTTTTCTCCTTGCGTGCCTGCGCCTCCCTCTCTGTTCTTCATCTCCCTCATTCCTCCCTCTTCTCTAAACCTTCACCATGGCCACCTCTTCTGCTGAAACCATCAACCTCACGAACCACACACCTCTCCTAATCCCAATAACACCAGCCCACTAAACACATTACCCAATCCAAGCCCAACACCATCAATTACAGCCCAACAACAATTTAACCCACCACCTCTTCCTAGCCCACCAACAAATCAAACCCAAGCATCATCTCAACCCCATAACCCATCTCCTCACAACGATAATACCTCATCATCATCCCCAACACGTTCTGAACCTTCCTCTTCGACCACAACCCCTCCAATAAATCAGTCTCTTCCCGTTCCCCTAAACCAACATCCGATGCAAACACGTCGGAAAAACAACATCACCAAACCCATCTCCAAACTCAATCTCACAGTGGCTCTATCCTCACCCATACCCCTTGAACCTCAAACTGTGAACCAGGCCGTGCGTGACAAAAGATGGCGAGGTGCAATGTCCGGAGAAATGGATGCTTTTGCTCGAAATCAAACATTCGATCTTGTACCTCGTCCTCTGCATCGGAACGTCATCGGATGTAAGTGGCTATATAAAAACAAATTCTTACCCTCTGGTGCTCTTGGCAGGTGCAAAGCACGACTTGTAGCCAAGGGTTACACTCAACAATATGGTCGAGACTACACCGCCACCTTCAGCCCGGTCATCAAATCGACTACAATACGCCTCATTCTAGATATTGCGGTTAAGCGATCATGGCCAATTCAACAGCTCGATGTCAATAATGCCTTTCTTCAAGGCACTTTGAAAGAAGAGGTCTATATGGAACAACCGCCCGGCTTCATCGACAAAGACAATCCAGACCATGTATGCCGCCTTCGCAAAGCTGTGTACGGGCTGAAACAAGCCCCTCGTGCATGGTACAACGAGCTCCGAACATATCTACTCTCCATCGGCTTTCACAACTCTTTAGCCGACTCTTCCATGTTTGATTTTCGACAAGACAAAGAACTGATCTACCTCCTCATCTATGTCGATGACATCATACTCACTGGAAGCAGTACTCATCTTCTGCGCCGAATACTCTCGTTATTGGCAGATCGATTCTCAGTAAAAGATGCCGAAGATCTAAACTACTTCCTTGGAATTGAAGCACACCGAACATCAAAAGGTCTTCATCTCTCTCAACGCAAGTACATAATTGATCTTCTACATAAATACAAAATGACTGACGCCAAACCGGTCACCACACCGATGGCAACATCTCCAAAACTCTCCAAGACCGCTGGAAATCTCCTGTCTGATTCAACAGAGTATCGCCAGTTGGTTGGCAGTTTACAGTACCTCGCGTTCACGCGAATTGACATCACATATGCGGTCAACAAACTCTCACAGTACATGCACTCTCCTACGGAAGACCACTGGCAAGCTGCAAAACGAGTCTTGCGCTACTTAGCTGCCACACCAACCCACGGCATCTTCATCTCTGCCTCCACTCCAATAACACTCCATGCTTACTCCGACGCCGATTGGGCTGGTGACTCCGATGATTATGTTTCCACCAATGCCCATATCGTATACCTCGGCTCAAATCCGGTGTCATGGTCGGCTAAGAAACAAACCGGAGTGGCTCGTTCATCCACCGAAGCAGAGTATAGAGCCGTCGCGAATGCCTCCGCTGAAATCCGATGGATCTGCAATATACTCACAGAACTTGGTGTCAATCTGCCTGTCACACCCGTTATCTACTGCGACAATCTCGGAGCCACCTTCCTATGTGCCAATCCGGTTTTCCACTCACGTATGAAACACGTGGCTCTTGACTACCACTTCATCCGTGGACAAATTCAACATAACATGCTTCGTGTCTCACACGTCCACACCAAAGACCAACTTGCCGATGCACTAACGAAACCCCTACCGCGACAACGCTTTCATGAATTACGTAACAAGATTGGAGTTGTTCCCCCACCTCCATCTTGAGGGGGCGTGTCAAGGATACATCATATATTTACTCTTAATAACAGAATATCTCTCTTGTGTGTTTATGGAATCTCCTGTAATTACTCACTCACATAACTCGTGTATATATGCTGTACATTCTTGATGGAATGAGAAGAAGTGTGATATTACATTTACAATCCTTAGAATCTAGTGTGATTTGGAAGGAAATAGTAGAATTAACAATAGCTTAAACGAATTTGGTGGAGATCTACACAACTACCAATAATTTCAAACTTTACCACAGATCATTATTGCGAGTTCTACTACTCACAATTTTTAGGTATTACATAAAAATTCAAAAGCTACATTATGAGAAGTAAACGATTTCCAGTTTGTCAAAGGGTATGGGGTTACAAATGTGGTGAGAAATTCAAGATCCGATGATAATCTCACAATTTTGACTTGTCAAAACTCGCATGTAGAATATTGTATTTCGTAGTGATGTCATGTAGCTCTGTCAATGTTTTTTTTTTTTAAATATTAAACAAAGTAATCAACAAAAAAAGATAGTGAATATTTACTAGGAATGAAAAATATCGTGCCGTACATGGTGGAAATATTTGACTTCAATTTTTTCAATCCAATGGAGTTTGATCATTCTTTTTGTGGAAACCAAATTGGCATTACATACTGATAGTATTTAAGATGGTGAATTTGTTATTGCGAGTAAAGATGAAGAAAATGTAAGTTATATAGATTCAATTACAAATTTAAAGACATTCGAATATATGAGTGACCCAAGAGTTTCTTTACTTAATTATGTACGAGAGTTTCAACATCTAAACTTTGAGAACAAATTTTTGAAACATAATGGTTTTTTTTATAAGAATAACCAGTTGATGAATTTGCCAAATGGAAGAGGTATTTTGTTATAGTTGGAGAAACACAATGAAGCTATAAGAAGGAAAAGTAGAAATTGGAAGACTCATATGGAAAATTTCACTTTTTAGCTTCTTCCACATCTTCATCAACTCTCTATTCAGTGTATCTCATTCTTGTTTTCACTTCTGTTTTATATATAAATGAGTGATAGATCATTGTGTTATGAACATCGATTTGTGATTCTGTTATCAGATTGATTTGTGGTTTCTGCTATTATTGTATAGCTAGGAAACTAGTAAACCTTGTACAATGATGTGTGTCAAATTACGCTAAAAAAATGACACCACAGCTGCAAGTGCACAACATAGTTGTAGTACTTTTGGTATCGATCCCACAAGGACGAGTAGTGCACTAAGGATCTATGGAATTTTGAACTAACTAGGAAGAAACAAAGATTAGTTGGTTTTTGGTTTTAAATGCAATAAAGAAACACAACAAAACAGAAAAACAAAGAAAGATTAATGAAAGATAAAATGTTAGACAAATAGGAATCATAGAGAAACGTAAACAAGCATGCAGTGTGTTCGACTTTTGGGTGCTGTTTAGCTTAGGTATAGAGCACGACCTAGGATATACCCTCTCCACTTTCGAACTTTGGATCATTGTAATAATTAATAACCAAGGGACTCGACTTTTGCACGGTCCTTGTAGAAGACAATTATGCCCTAACTCAAGTGTATATGATTGATTGTTCACAATTCTAGATCGATCCACTTTCGTTGCCTAAATAGAATTGCTCACCAAATACTAGTTCCAGTAGTATGTCAAGCTTTTGGAATGTATACTAACTTTAGATCTACTCACAAACTGGCCTAGAAAGCAAATAACATTGAACATGAGCAAGGTGATAACGTTAATGATAAACCCTAATAAATATGAATCCCTAAGTACACATCATCACGACCCCATTGATATCTACTGTCTAACTAGAAAAATAATCTAGATTCAACATGTAAAACACATAAAAATAAAGAATGAAAAAAATTAGATCAATCAAAGATAGAAGGAACAAGAAGCTGAAACGATGGAAGAAGTGAGAGCTCTTTAAGATGGGAAGGGCACAACCCCAAAGGGTTCTTTCCTAACTCCTTAAGCTTCTAATCTAACCGAAAACAATGCAACTCTCTACGGAATAAAAAGCTATATATATTGCTTGTCCAACTTAGGTCAATTAGGTTAAAATCGGGCCTTTAGGGTCATCCAATTTGGTCTTCTTGTAGAAGGGTTTTTACTTTAGTTATTGGAATTTTAAAGGCTTTTAAGAAATTCATTTTGGTCGTGTTAAAGTTTTAATTGAAACCAAATTCGTATTCCTTTAGTTCTGGTCTTCCTACGCATCATTCATCTGCGAGCCATCATGACCAATCTTCAATATATTTCGTATATCTCTTGATCCTCAACTCTGAATTATTTCAAACCACTTCCATATGAAAGTTAAGTCAATTTCATAGCTTCTGTTTAAATTTCAAAAAAATACAACGAGAGCAAGGCCTTTATCTCGGATGATACTTCCGATGCTAGGAAACTGTCAAGAAACTAACTTTCGCTCCAATTTTCTCTGTAATGCTCCAAAATACATAGTTTTACTTGAAATAAATCAAATCACTATAAATGCATGAAAATATCTTTCATGCATTAAGTTACTTAAAAACACTAAGAAAACATACTAAAAACAATAAAAAAGATGTAAAATATTGGTGTTATTGATGGATCTCAAATCCAACTCAGAATATATGGTTAGGGTTTTTGGTTGTTTGTTCGACAAAGATTGTTCCGCTTAAGCTCTACTCTACATTTGTTGTTTCCCTCCTTTATGATATGCGGTCCTTGAAATTGTGCACCATATTTATTGTCTTGATTCCAAGAACTTTGGTTCGTCATCTGAGATCATCCATGAGATATTTTATTTGAGAGAGCTCCTTCATTCAACTAGCTAGTTAGGTCTTCTCTTCAGGCGTGCATCTAGGTCATTCCTTCAGCTAGATAGCTCGTCAGGTCATCAGGTCGCCAACCCGTCAGGTCTTCAGCTCGTCAGCTCTTCAGGTCGCCAGATCGTCAGCTCGTCAAGTCGTCAGCTCGTCAAGTCGTTAGCTCGTCAGGTCGTCAGCTCGTCAAGTCGTCAGGTCGTCAGCTAGGCGGAGAGCTGAATAGCTAGGCGGAGAGCTGAACAACTAGGGTGAGAGCTAGAGAGCTAGGCTAAGAGCTGGAGAGCTAGACTGAGAGCTAGAGAGCTAGGCTGGGAGCTGGAGACCTAGGCTGAGAGCCGGAGAGCTAGGCTGAGAGCCGGAGAGCTGAACAACTAGGCGAAGAGCTAAAGAGCTAGAAGCTCTCTTCTACCAGGCAAGTACTAAAGAAAGATATAGAAATCATAAGCGAGAGTGTGTGGAAGACTTTCCTATGAAGGCAAACATGTGAATCAATATGGGAATGGATAAGCGGGAGTCTCCTTGAGAACGAGTGTAAACCTATATGTGGATTTGGAATTAGATCTTCATGTATATCTTTGTGCCTCTCAAAGAATCGTGCCACTTGTTATTTATAGCATTATCTCTCTCATTTTCTTCGTGTGGAATCCTTTGTGTATCTCTCTTTTTTTCCTCCTCCCCTTCTTAGGATCCTCTCTCCTTTTTATAATTGATTTCTTGGTGGAGATCATGCAACTAATGGCTATTAATTGGTAATAAATTGCCATATTAATAACCATTTAATTCCATTGTCCATGACTTTGACCAACACTTTGAATTGGATATTCATGGTTTTTATAATGGGCTTTTGGTTTGCTTTTATTTGGGTCAAATCCTAGACCTGATTTTTTGGGGATGAAACCCACCTCTAACAAGATCCCCTCTGAGCCCGACTGATCCATATCACGGACCGAACTAGTAGAAAATCCTAGGTCGGTTTCTGGTTTGGTTCTGTCTGGTAGATGTCGCTTAAAAAAATCCGGTTTAGGAGTTGCCGTTACCCGAATTAATCATGATGGCCCTTGAATCTTAATGCCAAACATATCTTTTAACAACCGTCAACAATAGATGTTTTGGCGTGAAATGTAATTGGTTAACCAAAAAATCTAGGTGCGAAAGTGATTCGGCTTATCCTGTGAAAAAGTTTTAGGCGCGATGTGATTTCGGCTTACCCTGTATCTCACTTGAGTGTTTAGGAGCTATGGTTTGCATTCGTTTCTCAAGTGTCTGCGGGAGGACCCCACTTTTTAATAAAGCGTACTTAAACTTGTAAGATATAGAGATGTGAAGGCCCTCTTTCCCTTTTGCTACTCACTTATCATTACAGAAATAGTTAGACTCACTCTTTTTTTTAAAGTAGTGAGTATAGGTGCGGAAAGTGATCCCGACTTACCTTGTTACAAACAAGGCTTTTGGGTGCAACATCATGTTGGCTTACCCCGTGCCACACTTGAGCATTTCAAGTGTTTCGCGGACATGGTCCGACTTTCTTAATAAGCATGCTTAAGTTCATGCGGGCTGCGAGAAATTCCGAAGGATGTCACTCACTGCCATGGTGTCGTTTCACCAAGGCATCTATGGGAGACGCCGAATATAATCGAGTACCTAGCCAGGGTATCGATGTTTTTACCCTTACTGGAAGGGCGTGCTCATGGAGCATAAAATCGTGAAGGGGAACGTGGGCATGAGCTTTTTGAGCCCGAGCTTGATGATCCACAATGTGAACTTCAATGGTAAGTTGAGTACCTCTAGTGTGGTGAGCGTCCACTTTATGTACGTTTCCTTGGTTCACCAGATGTGTTTATAGTTTGGCTCATACCCGATTCTTTCCAGCTTTTGTATTTTGCGAATTCCATTATTGCTTATCTGTTCGGTGGTTGTTCAGCGAGGCTTTTGAAAATGCTTTATATGTGAGTTTGGTAACGCCTTGTCTGCAACTCCGTGGCACGCTACTAGATACAATGCGAGGTAAGTTGTTGAACCTTATTTGATAGACTTTGTTATTAGATGGTTGGAACTTTCATGTTCCTTTCATCACGCATTCTTAAAGTTCATCAGTCTCCCCTTTTTGCTTGAATCGCTGGATCATGATCCCGTCCTAAACTCAACACTCTACATACTTTTTGGAAGCTCCTCGTCTTGTAGCCATTTGATATAGATCATCCTTTGAGTTTTGACTCATGTTGCTTAACTTCGGCTTAGACCATTCCATCGAACTCCTTCAAAGTATGCTCGACCATTTCTTGAACCCACATCCTAAAGGTAAAGAGCATCCAATGGTATAAGATGGTGTTGTTCGCTGGGTCGACTATCACTTTAAACCAATTTGGAATGTTTCTCCGACTTGGTGTAAAAGTTTACGTCTTGTATGATTCCTCTTATGCGAATCAGGAACTACTCTATCTACGATATGGTGGCTTCCTTATTGAGTCCTGTCAAGGCCTCCGAGTTTCGTGTAATCCTCATGACACTCGCAATTGTGTTGATATATGTGACATTTCTGATGGACTTTCTTGGCTACTAAAGACCTGGTGGTGATGATGTTCCTTTTTTCATGATCTACTTCTCGTATGTCAACGTTGTAGTTGTTTCTTCGAAGCTGAATCATATCCTTTGGCTTGTCTCCTATCCTTTTACTTCAAGTAGAATCGAGAAGTCACAGTGTTTCCACTCTCCATGCCATTATATCTCCTCCACATTCTACTTCAGAGCTTCTTGAAGTTGGTTCATCCCTTGCAATCCAGTGCGTCCATACATTGCCTTTTCACGTGAATTGTTCTTGAGTCATTGCATCATAGTTTCCACCTAGGTATTTCTTATCCTCCTAGTTCTCCCGTAATATAGAACCTTTGATAAAGCACGTCATCGATCATGGCTAGCTGAAGAACTCGTGAATTGGTTAGCAAAATGTCTTCAGGTTAGTGTCGAATGCTCCGTATCTTTGAGTGCAACAACCCTTAGATTCTTGATGAATGGTGTCACATTTCCTTCTCGTCCTTGTAGTGCTACTGTAGCGGTGCAAGGTGTGTGCTTGAGGATGCTCCTTTCTTGATAAGCGTGGAGTAGTGCTTAACGAACGCAATGGGGGGTTGTCGTTCATGTTGTCTTCGCTGTCATGTGAGCTAAGACAAGGTGAAAATCCGACGCATGTTCTCCAGAAGCTGAGCCAAGGCGGCATGCGTATGAACTGTTGGGGCCGGTAGATCCTAGATTTGGTTCCTTGCCTCCAAGCTTGCTTGTTGGTTTCCCTCCGACGTGTTCTCTATTGAAAATTCAGGCTAGGTTCAGATGTAGCGTAGTGGAATCCGCCCTCCTTCTAGCGCCAATTGATGGATCTCAAATCCAACTTAGAATATATGGTTAGGATTTTTGGTTGTTTGTTCGAAAAGGATTATTCCTCTTAAGCTCCACTCTACATTTATTATTTCCCTCCTTTATGATATGAGGTCCCTGAAACTTTGCACCGTATTTATTGTCTTGATTCCAAGAACTTTGGTTCGTCATCTGTGATCATCCATGAGATATTTTATTTGAGAGAGCTCCTTCATTCAACTAGCCAGTTAGGTCTTCTCTTCAGGCGCGCATCTAGGTCATTCCTTCAGCTAGACAGCTCGTCAGGTTATCAGGTCGCCATCCCATCAGGTCTTCAGGTTGCCAGCCTATCAGCTCTTCAGGTCGCCAGCTCGTCAGCTCGTCAGCTCGTTAGGTCGTCAGCTCGTCAGCTCGTTAGGTCGTCAGGTCGTCAGCTCGTCAGGTCGTCAGCTCGTCAGGTCGTTAGCTAGGCGGAGAGCTGAATAGCTAGGTGGAGAGCTGAACAGCTTGGGTGAGAGCTGGAGAGCTAGGCTAAGAGCTGGAGAGCTAGGCTGAGAGCCGAAGAGCTAGGCTGAGAGCCGGAGAGCTAGGCGGAGAGCTGAACATCTAGGCGGAGAGCTAAAGAGCTAGAAGCTCTCATCTAGCAGGCAAGTACTAAAGAAAGATATAGAAATCATAAGCGAGAATGTGTGAAAGACTTTCCTATGAAGGCAAACGTGTGAATCGATATGGGAATGGATGAGCGGGAGTCTCCTTGAGAACGAGTGTAAACGTATATGTGGATTTGGAATTAGATCTTCATGTATATCTTTGTGCCTCTACAAGAATCGTTCCACTTGTTCTTTATAGAAATATCTCTCTCACTTTCTTTGTGTGGAATCCTTTGTGTATCTCTCTTTTTTTCCTCCTCCCCTTCTTAGGATCCTCTCTCCTTTTTATAATTGATTTCTTAGTGGAGACCATGCAACTAATGGTCATAATAAATTGCTATATTAATAACCATTTTATTCCATTGACCATGACTTTGACCAACACTTTGAATTGGATCTTCATGAATTTTATAATGGGCTTTTGGTTTGCTTTTATTTGGGTCAAATCCTAGACCGGATTTTTGGGGGTAAAACCCACCTCCAACCATTATCATACAACAAATCATACATATGAAAGTTTCCCAACTGTCTGCATTTAATAGCCATGCCAGCACTTAAAATGGTGCCATTTGTTTTTCTTTTTATAAAAATTTCCAAAACTTGTTCCACCGAAAAAACCAACTTCTCCCTTTCCGGACTTCTCTCACGTCGTTTGCGATGCCTACCCTAATCAATTCCACCCAACCGAGGGGAAACAAAGCGGTATTCGAAATTTCCATTCCATATTTTGTTGCTCAAGCAATATTGGTTTTGATCTTTTGTTTGTAAGAGAAGAAGATGGCATCAGAAGATGTGAAAGCTGTGGAGAAAGTGGGTGGTGAGGAAGACAATAAAAGCTTAAGTTCCTTTACGAGGTAGAAGTACACAAATGCAAGCAATTGTGTGTCGTGTACGACATCCTTGAGGAAATTGAAGCAAGAAGAGAACGACGATGATAATGCTGAAACCCTACGGTGGCTTGCATACAATCTTTAAACACAGGTAGGGGAAGTCACCGAATCTATCTCCCTGATACTGTTTCCACATTGATTGAACTTGGTGATTGTAGATTAGTAGCACTATTGGGAATGATTGATTACTTTGGGGCACTTGAAGACATAAGCCATGCTCTCGTTTTAGCTCCTAACTATGTGACGACAAGGGAAAAAAAGCTGCCATCTATTCTGAGGTACACTCATAGATGAAGCTTTTAGACTTTTAAGAGTCTATGTTTGAAAGCTTATGGTTGTTTTTTTATTTGTGTATTTATCTACCAGCCTTATGTTTGCCAGGTGATGTTTATTTAGCAAAAGGTCAATATGATCTCGCTGAGAAGTCATACCTGAAATGTCTCCTTCTCTTTGTAGATCAAAGACTTTGAGGTAGTTTTGATTCAAGCTATATCTAGAGTCAATAGTTGAAATAGCTCTAATCTAGACATATTACTAAAACTGTTGGTATTTTGACTATCTTTGTAGGTAGGGCTGGGCATAATACCCGGACCCGAAGAACCGAACCGGAACCGACCCGAAAAAACCGGTTCGGTTCGGGTTCGGGTCTCCTAAAATACCCGAATGATTCTTATGTTGAGTTACTTCGGGTATCGGTTCGTTTCGGGTATTATCCGATACCCGAACCTATACCCGAAGTAACAGAAATATTATAAACAATATGTATATGTATATTATATGCATGTGTACCTCTTCGTCTCCCCTTTCTAATCTCGATAACTTCCCTCTTTCTATATAAAAATCCCTAAACCTAAGAAGATAATCTTCAATCTGGAACCGCAATATCTCGTCTCCTTCTCTCCTCCTTCTGAGACTTCGATATATCGATCTCAGGTACATTGACTTCTCTCCTCCTTCTGAGATTCTTATCGTTTGTTGTGGAGTTTGTTGTTTAATGGTTGGATATATGGATAGTTGTAAACCAAACTCTTTGTCTGTATTATCTCTAAGATTCTCTGTTGTTTATGTTTGGGTATGAGATTTTTGATTGTTATTTGTTTGATTTTATTGTTGAATGTTGACGATTCATGAGATTTTTGATTTTAGTGTCTGGATACTTAGTACTTTTTGCTATGGATACTATGTCTGTTATTTGTTCTTTTGCTTTCTGAGATTTTTGATTGTTATTTGTTTGATTTTTGTGTTGAATGTTGACAATTCATGACCTGCTTGTTTCTATATGTATCAATGTATTATCCTTTGTCAATTTTTCTGAAATCCATGATTGATCAGAGAGGTAACTTGTTTAATATATGTTTGTTCTTTCTTCTTTTGTTTTCTGTATTTGTTTATGTCTACTTCTATGTATGTTTTTTGCTATGAATAGTTGGATACTTAGTACTTTTTGATTATGATCTTAAGTTCAGGCGTCAAGGTAGCATTTGTCTTTCAATACTATGTCTTTCAATACTCTGTCTTTCAATATTAATTTATCTCATTCTCTCTTTATGTTTCATGTCTTCCTTTCAGATGGATTCAAATAACATACAAATGGAGAATGAGGCAGACATAGAACATGAACCTCATGTAGATGGAGCTTTTCAACCTGGTAAAAGGAAAGATAACACAGATGTAGACGGAGCTACTTCTCAACCACCAAAAGCACAGAAGCTTCTCAACACAAGGTCTAATGTCTGGGATCATTTCACAAGGTTAAAGAAAAATCGGGACAAATGCAAATGTAACCACTGTAAGAAGCTCTTTGCTTGTCCAATAACATCAGGAACATCAAACTTGCAGAAGCATCTAACATCCTGCAAGCAGCATTTGGCATTGCAAGAAGGGCAGAAGCAACCTGTTATTAATGAGGATGGTCATCTACAAAATGCTAGAGTGACTGAGGAAGTCTTCCGGGATGCTACAAATGAATTGTTGGTTGTAGCAGAGCTACCATTATCATTTGTGGAATGCGTAGCTTGGAAAAACTTATGCTCCAAAGTGAACTTGTATAAACTGCACTCAAGAAGAACAACAACCAAGGACATAGTCGAGATGTATATGAAGAGGAAAGCAGCTTTTAAAGAGTGGTTTAAGGCCAACAAAAAGAGAGTCTCTCTTACTACAAACATATGGGTTGCTCCTACTACAAGTAAGT
>OVAN01013526.1:0-12773 GCA_900406275.1 Anastatica hierochuntica
CTCAAGCACCTGCAAAACAACTCTGCATACCATCCACCAAGCATAGACAAGTATACTGAAATCTGAAAGACAAACTCTTCCATTCACTCACATCAAAGTCCGAATACTTAGAACCAAGTCTGAAATAAACTGCAGCAGGAGTTAAAGAGATTACAAAAAATGTCACATTAATCTCTCACTCCCCCATACTACTAGACTTCTAATTCGGGACTTTTAGAAACAACACCAAAACATGCCCGACTCCTACTCCCCCCAGACTTTATGATCTTAGCTCATCAGACTCTCCCCCTGCTTGAGTGCATTCAAAGTTAAAAACACGGGATTAATCTGTTACAGAAGGAGACACCTGTTAGTTCAGAGAGACTTACCTGGTTTCTGCGCAAGTGTTATGGTCTGCACCACTTCTGCAAGCAGCTCCATTTCCTCAGCCGTCCTATGCATCAAGTTTGCTACCACCTCTAGTGCTTGTGATGCTTCTGCTGGATCAAAAAGACCACCAGGAACCAAAATATGACCAAGGTTCACATGCTGAAACTTACCAGATTGATCAGTTTCTTCTGACACAAAGCTAACTTTTGGCCTTGACGTTCCTTGTGCAGGTGCAGTTGCAGGTGTTGTTGAATTGGTTTCTGCCGCAGACTGCTTCGTCTTCTATGGAAGTTCCTTAGGGTTTTGTGATATAACGTTCTATGAACTCCTTTTCTCCTTTTCTTGGTGGGAAATAAGGAAACCATTCAAGATAAAATATTTTCCAAATATTCTTTCCCCCTCTTTTGAGAACCAAAATATCTTCCAAAAGAAAACCGTTCTGAGATAATCCGGGTTTACTAGACAGTCTCGAAGAAAAACTCTAGAATTTACTACACCACTTTAGGCAATCAATTAGTAACACACAGCTTCAGAACAAGATCAACACAACCACTAAACATCAAATAATTTTGCAAGAGTTAAACGATAATGATGTCACATGTGTAACTTCTTTGAGTAAAATAAACAGAATATACTATTCATATTTCTTAAAGTTTTGCAAATCTTTTTCTCCTGAAGTACCTTTTTCTCATATTAGCTTAGTATCTTGGTACAGGGCATTACTAAGCTCTTCTAGACTTGTACCATCTGGTAATCATGCCTTTGGCGGATAGATTTCACTCTGTCATGCCTTTATCATGCCCTTAGTCAGTTTTCAACCTTTATCCATCATAGAAAAAGCTGGAATTTTTGGTCGATGTAAGCTTTTCAGCGATTACAACTTGTATTATCATTGGATTTTTCCTCTAGTACAACCACTGCCGCAGATATTGACAAGTAGAGCTTGCACCCTCACTTGACTTCTCAAGTGCAAGACAAATTTCACAAGACTTTGATTTCTTCTTCAGCTTAGTACACATATTTTCTTTATGAGGAACATGTACCTTTCAGGGCATGACGGCACAATTCGCAGCTTTTTTCCATCTAGAATACTAGATTCCAAACTCAGTCAAAGCCTTTTATACTCCTGTCACAGTGCCTGCATCAGTTATGCATACTCGACAAAAATGTTATATCTCACACACACCTATTGAGTTTCTTAAAGTG
This sequence comes from Anastatica hierochuntica, assembly GCA_900406275.1. NCBI lineage: Eukaryota > Viridiplantae > Streptophyta > Magnoliopsida > Brassicales > Brassicaceae > Anastatica > Anastatica hierochuntica. Next base: position 1,576 of record OVAN01013526.1, read on the forward strand.
ACAAATTGATTAAAATCCAATGATTTTGTGAAAAGATCAGCCAATTGCAAATCAGTGACAACATGTTCAATCACTACCTGTTGAAGTGGTGTCTAATGTCGATATGCTTAGTCCTTGAGTGTTGCACAAGATTTTTGGAAATGTCTATAGCACTTTTGTTGTCACAGTAGACAAGAAATGATCTTGAGTCCATCTCGTTATCCGCAGCCATCTGCTTCATCCACATAAGTTGAGTGCAACAACTCCCCATTGAGATATACTCGGCTTCTGGAGTAGAGAGTGATACAGAATTCTGTTTCTTGCTAGACCAAGCGATCATATTGTTTCCGAGAGAGAAACAGCCTCCGCTTGTACTCTTTTTATCATCAATGCTCCCAGCCCAGTCAGCATCACAGTAACCCGCCAAATTCTGATTAGATCCTTTGGTGTGTTGTACATAGACTTCTTCTTGCAAGACTCCATTCAAAAACGCACTCTTGATATCCATCTGATACACTGTGAAATTCATAATACACACCATACCAAGAAAGAGTCTGATGGATTTCAGACGTGCTACAGGTGCAAAAGTCTCTTCAAAGTCTACTCCTTCGATTTGTGAGTATCCTTGAGCAACCAACTGTGCCTTGTTCCTGACTACGGTCCCTTCTTCATCAATCTTATTCTTAAATATCCATTTTGTCCCAACAATGTTTACTCCTTCAGGCTTTTCTACAAGCTCCTAAACTTCATTTTGAACGAATTGTTCCAGTTCTTCTTGCATGGCAGAAATCCAGAATTTATCAGCAAGTGCTTCAGTGTGATTTCTTGGTTCCACAGTTGATACGAAGCATGCAAATTGTACCATTTCTCGAAAATTGATACTTACCCCACGAGTTTTTCCTCCTTCACCGATTCCACCAATTACATCTGATGCTGAGTGATTCCGATGAACTTGCTGAATGACATCTTCTTTCTTTTCTTCTGTTTCATCAGATTTCTCTGCAGTAGTTGTCTTTTCTACATCATTTTGTTCGGCATCACTGTCTGATTCATCTCCATTTCACTTGATAACAGTAGTATCATCAAGTACAACATTGACTGATTCCATGATCATGTGTGACCGCATGTTGTACACTCTGTAGGTTGTACTACTTCCTGAGTAACCCAGAAACATCCCATCATCACTTCTTGAATCAAACTTGCCTAAGTGATCCTTATCATTCAAAATGTAACATTTTCATCCAAATACACGAAAGTAGTTCAGGCTTTGCGTTTTTCCTTTCCATAATTCGTATGGAGTCTTTTTAGTACCTTTTCTGATGTACACTCTATTGATGATGTAGCAAGCTGTATTCACTGCTTCAGCCCAGAATTTTGTAGGAACCTTGTTTCCGATCATCATGGCTCTAGCCATTTCTTGCAAAGTCTTATTCTTCCTTTTAACTACCCCATTCTGTTGAGGTGTTCTTGGGGCAGAGAACTGATGGGCTATTCCTTTATTACAACAGAAGGTTGTCATAGCTTCATTCTTGAATTCACCTCCATGATCACTACGGATCTGCTTCAGACCACCCTTTTCATTTAGAAGTTGGAGTGCCTAGATTTTAAAGCTTTCTGTTGCATCCGACTTGTCTCTAATGAACCTAACTCAGGTGAATCGAGAAAAATCATCAGCAAGTACAAACATATACCTTTTTCCTGCAATACTTTCAATCTGCATCGGACCCATCAAGTCCATGTGTACTAGATCCAACACTACCTTAGACTGAACATCTTGTACCTTTCTGTGTTGTAGTTTCACTTGTTTCCCTTTGTTACATGGACCACACACCATTTTATCTTCCTCTTTTAGTTGCGGTACTCCTCGAACTACTCCTTTTTCCAAAATATTGGTCATGTGTCTAATGTTCATGTGACCAAGACGTTGGTGCCACAGGTGAAGATCATCTCTTGCTGTCATACACCGTGGAGAGTTTTCCCACATATAACAGTTGTTTCCAGATCTAATTCTCTTCAGTATAATTTCTCCTTTGTCATTGCACGCCTTGCACTCTGTTCTGGTGAATTGCACTATTAGTCCTTCATCGCACAGTTGACTAATGCTGATAAGATTCGCCTTTAGTCCTTGAACCAGATAGACATTTTTCAAGGGTGGTAACTCTTCATCGTGGGTCTTTCCTTTTCCCTTGATACCACCTTGACTTCCATCACCAAAGGTGACTTTTCCTCCTTTGATTGGTTATATATCTTGCAGATTGTTTCGAGATCATGTCATACGCTGAGAACACCCACTGTCAAAATACCATGGTCCATCATCCTCTGGTTCAGCAGTTAGCAGTGCCATGTTACATCTAAGATTTTGTTCAGACAGCTGCTGCAGTATATTTCTTGAGCTATTGTGATTCAGATCTGATCGTCTAATCCACACTTGATTACGCTTGCCATTTCTCTAGTAACTTCCCTGACGCAGAATGCGTCTTACCCTTTCTCTGAATTTGTAACAATTGACTTTGAGATGCCCAGCTTTGCCACAGAAGTAGCATGCAAAATCTTTTATAGTCCTTTCTGTCTGACGTAGTTTTCCAAGCTTCTTCTCTGAAGCAACTTCTTGATTCTTGTTGTACCCAATTCTTGGTCTTGATGTATGTCTGTCAGTTTCCTCTTTGCCTGCCACAACTCCTGTATCGCGAACAAACTTTACTGGACCAACGTCTGCTCCTCCGTTCCCAGTGTATCCCAGGCCATTTGATGTGCTTCCAGTTCTGCCATAGCTCAGGATTCTGTCCAATTATTGTGATCCAGTCAGCATTCTGATTGCCTTGTATTGCTCATCCAGTTTGGCTTGAAGTTCCTGAGCCAATTGCTTTTCGTGAAGCAGTTCGTTCCTTAGTGTGTCAGCTTGTGTTGCAAGTCTCAACTTCTCCTTCATTATATTAAGACTTTCACCACTAATCTTTCTTTTAGCTTCCAACTCATTCTGGAGTGTGAGAACACGAGCTTCAAGTTGCTCTTTCTCTTTTGACAATAACATCTTGTCCTTTCCCAGCTGAACCAAGGTCTTACACACTTTCTGATAGCTTTGTGTTAAGTTGGTTTGAAGTTCTTCTTCTGACACATCATCCTATGATTCAGACGCAGATACTTCATCATTTTCTCAATTTCAACAATACCCAAAAATGCCACAAAATTCAGCACCTCTTCTTCTTCAGAGTCTTCTTCAATTTCGATCAGAGATTTTTTCTCTCCTTCTTTTCTTGTCATTGACACACTCCAGTTGTGTATGGTATCTTCCTTTGTATATGACACATTTGATCTCTCTTTTTCTCACAGATCCGCCTGTCTCAAATATTCTCTCTGTTGTAGTAGATTTTTGTTTACCTTTTCCTTGTTCAACCTTCTATAGAGGTCTGACAAATCTCTTACTCAACAACCTCGCATAATCATCTGCATCATTTTCAAATTTATATGCGTCAGTACACTTCTTGGTTAAATCAAATTGCTTCAGCCCTTGTTTCTCCTCTGTAAGTGTTGCAGCTTCGACTCCTGACACATCCTTAGTCTTTAGCTCATCGTAGCACTTAATTCTTTCCGCAGGACCACACCTGTTATTAATACGAATGGGTTCCCGCTCTGATACCAATTGTAAATGCAAGTACTACGCCCGAAGTACTACAGAAGTGTAATCGCAAGAGCTATTACAGAAAGTGCACCAGAGAAATTCTCTACAAAGAAATATATTACTAGAACTCTTTCAAAATACTTACAAGTGATTCTGAACAGAATTTACAACAAGCTCAATACACTCATTGACTTGTTTATCTAGCCTCACACGTTTCTATGAATCGAATACAAGATCCAAGAAACTCTTTCCCCCTTAGTCCTTTGTGATTTCACTCTCCATACAAGACAAATGAAACCCCCAACTCGACTAATATACGTTTCTGGATCTAATACCCGATTCCAAAAACTCTCTCCTTAGCCCTCGTGTTTCCCTCGCTTACAAGCTTTAGAAATCCAATACTAAGAACGATGTTTTCTCTTCTCTCCTAGAAAACGTGCCTGGTACATAGCACAAAGGAACCTACTTATACTCGTAGATCCATCTCAATCTTCAAGAAATAAATCTTTCCATATCTTCTTGAAGCATATTTCCTATATTCTTTTACGTGAATATAGGAAATCTTCCCTTTCAATCCTTAGCCAATCTACGAGTATATCCAGCTCTCCTTGCTCTCCTAGTCTGGCCCACGTCATCCAATTCATCCAGCTCAGCTCTCACGTCTTCGAGTCTTCTATCCAGCTCACTGTCACAACTGCTACAACCTTCCTTGTAGCACATCAGAACTGCTACATGTAATCCTGCATCTTCAAGACCATCTCCAATTCCACTTCATTTTATACTCTAATAGAGTAAAATGTAATTTGGAGCAAAAAATGCTCTAACCCCACTCTATTTTCCACTCTATAATAGAGTAAAAGGTGGATTTACTCGAATAAACAAAGTAATATTTTTTTTTGTTCATTACTCGTTTTTCACTCCAAAATGGAGTAAGATAGAGAATTGTTGGAATAAAATTCAATTTCATTATGGAATTACTCCATTTTAGAGGAAAAATAGAGTTTTTCATTGGAGATGCCCTAAGAAATGCTCCAATCTCACTCCATTTTTCACTTCATAATAGAGTAAAAGGTGAGTTTACTCCATTAATAGAATAATAAATTTTTTGTTTGTTCACGTTACTTTTCTCTCTAAAATAGAGTAAAATTGAGTACAATTGGAATAAAATTCAATTCTAAAGAAAAAATAAAATTTTACATCGGTGATACCTTTATATAATCGTGCTAATTTGAGTGTTTTATTTCGTGTCTTGCTTTGGTAAAAAAGTTAAAAACAGACATCGAGATTGCATGCCGTTTTTTTGTTTCAGCAGTCCCTATGAACGAATGACAAGACCGACGCGATGTTTCCAACTTTGGCTTTGTCTCGGGAATACTCAAAACTCACTTTTTCTGCGTTCTCTCTTTGTGCAACTCCAAAAAGAAAACGTGAAGGAGGTAAAATCATTTGGTCTTCGAAGTAATTAATCAATTTTGTAAACAATGTTGACTTTTAAATCTCAAAAGTTTTTGTTTTAGCCTTCGATCCGTTGGTTAAAGATTTTAGATAACATCAAGCTATCAATACCTTAACTTTTTCAATTGACAAACCCTGAAAACCGATTTTTATTGACCTTTTTTTTACAACATAGACCTTTCTTTAATGACATCAATATTTGCTATTAATGTGAATAGCAAATAAGAAAGGAACTGTGTTGAGAGGAAAAAAAGTTTAAGTAAGAAAACTCAAAAGAATTTGATAACTATTAACTAATGCTATCATATGGTAAGATCATCCATAATGGAGATCAAAATCTTTCATCAAAAATAATAATAATTTAATAAAAGAATTTCTTAAAATTTTGAGAGACCTGCCTGAAACTCTATCAAACAAAAAATTTTGAAACTTTTTCACACAAGTTTTTCTAAATTTTGAAAGGCTCTCTAATTAAAATATTATTATTTTTGATTATAGACTTTCGTATAGAGATTTTTATTGTGGATGTCCTAAAAAATCAGTGTCAATAAATGTCACGATTCTATCATATTTCCTATGTTTTCTGTCAAGACTAAATAAGATTTCAATACTCAAAGAGAAGATTAATTATGAGATTTATTTTAGTTGTGATGGTTATAGTTGTTGTAGAAGCAACGTTAATCGATTAACTCAGACTACTATCACACCGTTGCAGCTCCGATTAGCCGCCTACACAAAAAAGATACAAAACCAAATATGAGCGGAGAAGAAGAAACACAAGACGCAACGATATGTTTATCCAAAGTTCACTCACGATATGTGAAGCTACTCTCTAGGACCGGATTCGATCCAGCAAAGTTCACTATCAAAGACTCAAGCCCTCAAGAACAGAGAAGCTCGAGGAAGAAGATGATGATTGTTTGTTACAACAAATAATCTCTAAAACAAACCGTAACTTTCCCTTTTATCTATTAAGGGATTACATGAACTAAACTTAACCAGAAATCAATTTAACTCTCATCTCTACCAAACCGGTTTCAATTCAAGTTAAACCAATTATGATTCAGCCAGAGTCTTAAACCAGATAATTGTCTTTTGAGATTAGACCAAAGCCTTCAACATTCTCCATCTTGGGTTAATACTCAGACAATATCACCTTCACAAGCATATACTCTTTAACCCTTTGTCATTTGATCTTATATGTGAGCTTCCTTTTGAGACCTACACGTCTGGCACAACTTTTTTTTCTACGCACAAGTCACTCTCAGCAAATCCAAGGCTGCTTAAAACTTGTCAACAAAAAATACCTTCGTTAATACATCCGCAGGATTATTATTTTCGTTACCTCCACCATACCATATGCTATTATATCCCTAATGAAGTGAAACTTCGTAGTGATGTGTTTAGTGCGTCCATGATGCACATTTTTCTTCGCAAGAAAAATTGAACTCTGCGAATCACACCAAACCCTTACCGAATCTTGCTTGAACCTGAAGTCCTCCAACAGATCTTTTAGCCATAAGGCTTCTTTCACAGCTTCAAATAACGAGATATACTCGGCCTATGTCGTTGATAATGCCACCACATGCTATAAACTTGATCGCCAGCTAACACATTGCCTCCGACCTTAAAGATATACCCAGAAATTGACATGCGCTAGTCAAGATCAGCTGCGAAATCTGAGTCGCAGAATCCCTCGATCTTCATATCCTTACCCTTCTCATACACCAACCGAAGATTCACAGCCCCTTTAATGTACCTTAACCGCAACTTAACCGCTTCCTTGTGAATGAGTCCTGGTTTACTCATGTACCTACTGACCAGCCCAACTCCATACGCCAAATTAGATCGAGAACCTACCATTGCGTACATTACACTTCCAACTGCAGAAGAATAAGGTATATGATCAGTATTTATACATTCATCATCTTCCTGAATTGCTAACAACTTAAAATGAGCTCCTATGGGAGTCCTAGAACTCTTAGCTTCTTCCCTTCTTAATTTCTTGACCACTTTCCTTAAGTACTCTGATTGAGACAGACATAAGACCCCATTTTCTCTGTCTCGACTGATGTCCATACCCAAGATCCGTTTCGTAGCTCTCATATCCTTCATTTCAAACGTGGCACTAAGTTGTTTCCTCAGCTTATTCACATATGCCACCGACTCTGCAGCTAGTAAAATATCATCGACGTACAACAGTAAGTAGATATATTCATCCTTACCAACCTCCTTGACATAGACACATGAGTCATGCTCACTCTTCTTGTATCCTTGAGACATTATAAACTAATCAAAATGTTTATTCCATTGACGAGGAGACTGTTTCAGTCCATACAATGATTTCTTTAGCAAAAAAACTTGAAGCTCTTTGCCTTTAACTACATATCCTTCAAGTTGTGCCATATACAAATCTTCTTCAAGCTCTCCATGCAAAAACACGATCTTCATATCCATTTGTTCTAGATCAAGGTCCAAATATACCACTACCGATAGCAATACTCTGATTGAACAATGCCTAACAACCGGTGAAAACACCTCTTGGTAGTCAATTCCTTCCCGTTGAGAAAAATCTACAGCCACCAAACGCGCTTTGTACCTTGCAGGTTCAACCCCTTCAATGCCTGGTTTAAGCTTACACAACCATCTGCAACTAATGACCTTTCTTCCTTCAGCTTTATCTACTAATATCCATGTATGGTTTCTCATTAACGAACTAATCTCATCGTCTATCTCACCTTCCTATTTGACCCAGTCTGCGCTCAACTTTGCCTCCTCATAGCTCTTTGGTTATTCAACCAAAATCATCTCAGACACTGCTAAGGCAAACACCACTTCACAATAATCATCAAAACGGGCTAGTGTAACAATCTGTCTCTTCTTTCTATCCCTCGCCAGCTGATGTTGTGACAGGCTTTCTCTTCCAGGTATACTATTGTTTTTTGTTTGTACATCTTCATCGTTACTATTATGAGATATTTCTTGAAGAACTCCACCTGAGCTTGTCTCCACTGATTCATCTTTATGTTTCTGCATAGGAAACTCAACATATACATTTGTTTTCTCAGTAGATTTACCTGTAGACATCTGGTTTTCTGCAACACCAATTTCTTTTGACATCAAATCTTCTTGAAATTTCATATTCTTACTCACCACACATTTTTGCTCTTTTATGAGCCAAACCTTGTAACCTTTTGTACCTGGTGGATAGCCAATGAAAACACCTTTCAAAGCTCTCAGTTTGAGCTTTCCTTGATCCATGTAAACGTATGCTAATGAACCGAACTTTCTTAAGTGTTTGTACCTTGGTTTCTTCCTAAGCCACACCTCCTCTTGTACTTGGTTCTCAATAGATGATGCAGGTGACATGTTTACTAGGTACACGACTATTGCCGCAACTTCAACCCAGAAAGACTCATCCAAACCAGATTCACTAAGCAAAAACCTAACCTTTTTCATGATCATTCTATTCATCCTTTTTGCTACCCCATTTTGTTGTGGCGTGTAGTTACATATTCTTTGTCTTACAATGCCTTGCTTCTTACAATACTCTTCAAACGCATTGTTACAAAACTCTAACCCGTTATCCGTTCTAAGATGTTTTACCCTCTTGTTCACTTGATTTTTCAATTTGAATTTTCCACTCACAAAATTTACCAAAAGTCTCATCCTTAGTTTTCAGAAAGAAAATTCATACCTTCCTTGAATGATCATCGATTAGAGGCAAGAAATATTGAATGCCCGACTGAGAGCGTATAACGTGATGAGAGCCCCAAAGATCAGCATGTACATATTCAAGCACCTGTTTTGTATCATGCTTTTCAATACCAAAACTCACTTTCTTTGATTTTCTCAATACACAGTGTTCACAGAAATCATCTGAGCCAATGTCTTTACGCTTCACAACACCATTTTTGACCAACACTTGCATATTACCGAAGCTTAAATGGCCTAAGCATCCATTCCACACTGTTAATTTCTTCTTCTCTGATTCTGTATGATAACCTCTGGTATTATGGTCTCTCCATCCAAGATATATAGTCCATTCTTTAAAACTCCACGCAATGCAACTCTGACTCTTTTGTGAAAGGTAATCTTGTTTTGGCCTCGTGTATGTTAATAGCTAAGACTGTCTAATGTTCCGGTTGAAATGAGATTTCTTCTCAAGCTTGGTACAAACCAGACATTATGCATTACCTTCATAGTTCCTCCATTACACTTTACCTTAACTGTACAAATCCCAAGAGTTTCAACAGTATGGAAATCACTCGGCAGAATTTGACTTGCTCCTTTCTCTTGAAAATCCAAAAACCAGTATCGTCGTGATGCCATATGGTAAGTACATCTAGAGTCTATGAACTAGTTGTTCTTTGAGTCATCATCAAAAACAGTAAGAACATCACATGTATCGACATTTTCTATCATAACAGTAACTTCACTATCACTATCAGATTCTATATGTCTCTTCCTAGCGAAACAGTCCTTCGAAGTGATCCCTTTTGCAGGGTCATCACTTTCTTGAGTCGATTTCTCATATTTCTCAGTCTTCTCTTCAGTCTTCCTTAAATGAACCTCCTTCTCAAAGTTATCACTAAAGATGACTCCCTTTAAACCTTGAACCCCAAAGTGAGCCATCATACGAATCTTCCATAATGAGAAATCACCCGAGCCATCGAACCGCTCCACCTCAGTTCTTGTTGTCGCCATCGGATCTAAGCCTTCGAGGCTCTGATACCAATTGTTGTAGAAGAAACGTTAATTAATTAACTCCGACAACTATCACATCGTCGCAGCTCCGATTAGCCGTCGAATCGATTGCACAAATCTGATACAGAACCAAATATGAGCGAACAAGAAGAAACACAAGACGCAACGATATGTTTACCCAGATTTCACTCACGATATGTGAAACTACTCTTTGGGACCAGATTCGATCCATCAAAGCTCACTACCAAAGATTCAAGCTCTCAAGAGAAGCTCGAGGAAGATTGTTTGTTACAACAAATAATCTCTAAAACAAACTCTAACTTTCCCTTTTATCTATTAAGGGATTACATAAACCAAATTTAACCAGAAATCAATTTAACTCTCATCTCTATCAAACCGGCTTCAATTCAAGTTAAACCAATTCTGATTCAATTAGAGTCTTGAACCAAATAATTGTCTTAAGAGATTAGACCATCTCCAACCCCACTCCATATTTTACTCCAAAATGGAGTGGGAAATGGAGTAATGAACAAACAAAAAAGTTATTACTCCATATATGGAGTAATAACTTTTTTGTTTGTTCGTTACTCCATTTCCCACTCCATTTTGGAATAAAATATGGAGTGAGGTTGGAGATGCCCTTAGACCAAAACCTTCAACAGATGTGAATCTTGTGATTTACAAAACTATACTTCTTGTAGATTATAAAAGTAGATCTTTTGGATTTTTGTGCATTTTAAAAATAATTAATATACAACGATAAATATTTTATTTTTTATATTTTTATACCTTTAATCAATAGCTTTATCAAAGAATTTCAAATTTAAAAACTTATCATCATTAACTACTTATAAATGCATAAAAAATCAAAACATGGAACACTTCACAGGAAAACAGAAGAAATAATATTTTGGATTACTTTTATGCTTTAACGCACGCATATAAGAGCACCTCTAATGGGTATTCAATGGAGTTTCTAAGTGAGTATCCATCTTATTATTAAAATCAGAAATATCCAAAAAGTTAGAAACTGTATCTAATTTTAGAGACTTTTGGAACCGTATCTAAAAGAGTTGTGTGTAATTTTGGATACTCTGTGGGACCCGCGAATTAATTTTTAGTTAAAAATTTGTTTTAGATACTAAGTGAGTATCTAACCATTGAAGATGGTCTAACCTCACAACTGAAAATTATCCACGTTAAAGATAGTTCTATAAGAAAACTTAACACATCAGATATTTAAAAATGGAACAAAAGTGTATATGTATCAGTTTAAGTAATGAAAAGTTTTATATGCAAATACAACTAAGAAACTTTTGAGTATCTTGTTGGTAGTAGTTTACTAAGAGCATGCCCATTAACGATCTTGGGTGCTCGATTCTCAAAATTATTTTTTATATTTATTTATTTATTTTCGTTTTAAAAATATATATATATA
>OVAN01013528.1:0-12771 GCA_900406275.1 Anastatica hierochuntica
AATCCATGTATTCGACAAGGTGGGGATCTTTATTCTTCATGTAATTAAGAAACTTTTCCATTGTTTTCATGGTTGCTTTGGCCTCTCTAAGCTCCGCATCACGTCGTTCATTTTGCGTAGCGAGTTCTGCTATCTTAGCATTGGCAGCTTCAAGTTGAAGCGTGACTTNTCCATATGGTTCTGTTTCTTTTCCATCATTGATGGTTTCCACGAGACTGCCAAGTCCATAGCGGTTGCCTCTGCGATCTCTGGCAGTCGCCTTCAGAAAAGATTAAAAACAAATGAGGTTAACATATCATACAACAAAATACTCTCTCTCTCTCTCTCTCAAATACTGAATTGTTCTTCATGTTTCATACAACTCAATCCTAATCTTTCCTAATTCTAACATGGTATCAGAGCAATCAAGCTCCATTCTTCCTAAATCAACTTAGTAATTCTCCAATCTACTCTCTATTCTCTGTTTTCTTTCAATTAAATTCTTATTCTCCCTTTTTAATACTCTGTTTCGTACTCACATTCTGCCTTGTTCGTGGTCTTATTCTCCCTTCTTAATACTTCATTTCTGCCCAGTTTTATTCTTCAGCATCGATTTTACTCTTTCTCATCTCAGTTTCATATTCTCTTCAGCATACACAAAGCTATGTAAAACTCAAAGCTTGTGATGATTCCATTGACTCTTAAGGGTCCAAACTACCTCCTTTGGTCAAGGTTAACCGAAGCATCATTAAATGGAGGAGGACTTTGGAAGCATGTTGAAGAAGATGAAGCTTCAAAGACTACAACTCAAGATTAAGTTGGCAAAGAAATTACCATAATAGAGGAGGAAAACTGGGTTCAGGAGAACCAATGTGTGTTGTCCATCCTTCAAAAATCTCTAGAAGCATCAATCCTTAAGGCCTATTCATATTGTGAAAGTGTTAAGGACCTTTGAGAAATTCTCAAGAAGGTGTATGGGATCATCTCCAACCTAAGCCAAGTATTGGAAGTCAAAAAAGCTATCAATGAGCTCAACCAAGAGAGGATGGAGTTTACTCAACATTTTGGGAGGTTTAGATCTCTATGGGCTGAGCTTAAAATGCTAAGGCCTAGCACAACGGATCCAATCATCCTAAATGAGAGGCGTGAACAAGACAAAGTTTTCGGCCTTCTCTTGACATTAATTCTGGGGTACAATGACCTCACTAAGCACATTCTAAAGGCTGACAAGCTTCCCACACTTGATGATGTGTTTGCACAAATTCAAAAGGAACAAGAATCACTTGGTCTCTTTGGAGGAAAAGGGGAGCTAGTCACCGCCAACAAAGGAGTGTACAAGTGACGTGTACATATTTTCATGCATATTTAGGTGCCTTCTATCTATGTTTTATTCACTTTTAGGATGTAAATATTGCACTCTAGCCTTAGAATTCATTTATTTTGAGTCTAGAGTCTAGTTTTAGAATTTTTTGCATATGCATACATGTTTTTGCATTTGTAGGTACAACCTTTGGAGTGGCTCAATGAAGGCTCAAAAGATAGATTCAAGGTGGTTTTGAAGTCAAGAAATCATGGGAAAGAAGAGCTAGATGCATGGGGAAGATGTGGAAGCAAAGAGTCATCAAAGGAGCAAAACAGAAGCAAAAACTGCTCAACGCATGTGGCTATCGGTCATAGGGGTCGATAGTGGCATGCATTGGACCGGTAGCCACATGCATGAAGCAGTTTGCTGCCGAATGCATGCCACTATCAATCTGATGGTCAATAGCCACATGCACATGACCGATAATGGCATGCAAAACGTAAAAAATGAGTTTTAGGGCAACTTTTCTCCATCCCTTTTGTTTAAATAGCCTCTCTTATCTCTCAAGAACATATCTTTGCAACTTTTATTGTTCTTTTTACTACTTTTCTCTATAGTTTCAAGATCTTAATCCCTTGTAATAACTTTGGATTATTTGTGTTAAGATTTGTGTTTCTCTTCTCTATCTATCTCTTTAGTTTATAGATATAAGAACATGGGAGCTCAAAGACCCAAACTTTGTCTTTGGATTTCCGTGGATCTTAGTGAGTAGATCCTTCAAGGATCTTGAGATGTAGTAGGCTAAGATTAGATCTAGGATTGTAATGGATGATTAGGCTAGATTTTGGCATAGATTCTTGCTAGATTCTTTTCAGTTCCTCAAAAGCCCATTGCTTGATCATTGACACCTAGAAAGTGTTCGATGAAATGCTTGAGAGAACAAAGTCTATGTTTTTCACTTGGGCCCATGAGAGTGGATGTTACCTAGATGTTAAATGATTAAAAGGACTTGTAGATTACTATCAAATACATGTTTAGATAGACAAAAAGCGTGAGTTGAGCCTTGTAATGTGTATGGGTGAATAGGTCTTCGCCATGAGAGTGGATAAATCGACTAAGAACGGTTCCTTGGCCTAGGAATAACTTTTATCCTCTAATAAAGCCTTGAAAAAGTCCATTATAGTTCTGGCGCAGTTGCACAAGGATTTAGACTTTAGCTAGAATCTTCAAAAAGATTTCTAGATTTCAAAGGACTAAGATTTACTTTTTGCTTATTTCACCAAAGTTCTAACTTTATTTTGTTGATTTTTTTTATTGTGAAGGTACATGTTAACAAGGTCTAGAAGTGAATCAAACACAAGACTTCTTGACATTGATCCAACACACATCGAAAGACAAAACTCAAGACAAAGAAGAGTTAGAGAAAGACAAGATCATCTTCATAAATTGGGAATGAATCAAGAAATAGAAGAAGAGAATCCTCCACCTATGGAGAATCAACCACGAGCAAACCCTCCACAATAAGGAGCATTCAATGGTCATGAGGATCGATCTAACCGCCCAATCCACTCATCTAGAGAAGAAGCAAGGATTGGAGAAGGCGGTGAACCATTCACTAATGGCGAAAGAATGGGGATAAGGCCTCCAGCAATCCACAACAATAACTTTGAAATCAAGTATAGAGTCACATGACAAGTTAAGAAAGACACAACATGGAGATGTCACTTTCCCACTCAGTTGACCGTTGGAATGCAAGGAATAAGAAGCCATTATTTATTTTAAATAGATGTACTAGATTGTATTTATTTATTCTCTTTGGTTCTTCTATATATATAGAACACTTTATGTAACAAGTAAATCATCAAAGAATAAATATTTTTTCTTTGCAATTATGAGTCCGAAAACTCTCTCTCTCTCTCTCTCTCTCTCTCAAGAACAACCTGTTCTTCATGTTCAAACAACTCAATCTTAACCTTTTCTAATTCTAAATAGGTACCGCTCGGGGTTAATCATAGACAACCGCAACTAAACATTAATATGAACTTAGTGAGGTTTAGGTACATCCTCACCTTAGCCAAGCGTCCCTGGGGGATGAAGGTGCAGGCTTAACATGTTATGATGGTTTAATCGGTCCTACTAGTGCTTGGAGGCTACCTACGGCTGGCTGAGATGGTTCTAGGGTCAGCTCCCTTCCATGGCCTAGTCCTCTTCCTCTAATGATACCCTGGTTCATCTCATGGAGCATCACTAACAACTCTAGGGGTGCAAGATTCACCCAGGGACCACACCACCTAAACATACCCCTTGTTTGGCTCTTGGGACTCCTCCTTCTCTCTCTCCTCTAATGGCTCCTCCTTCTCCCTCATTCTCCAAGGCGGCTCCCTCCTCCTCCTCCTCCTCCTCTCGACACAAACTCTCTTTGTCTCTCTCTCTCGATCAAGACAAATGTTGCGAGATTTTTTTTGCAAACAAAAGACAACGAAGCTTTAAAATTTATAAGCTCGTTTTCTAAAAATCACACAATCCGCAAGTGCATGGATATGCTATTGTAATACTTAGGGGTCGAACCACAAGGAACAAACCTTAGCTAGATAAGTTCAAACTTTAAGAATACACAACCGTTTTTAAGCTAAGCGAATAAGGAAAGGGGTTTTGAAGGAAATCAAATCAAGCAAACATAAGTAAATAAGGAAAGTAAAATATAAAAGTAAAGCATAAGTAGAAACTTAAATAAACAAGCAAGTAAAGACGATAAGATAAAGATGAATCTTGGGAAATAGTCATTGATTTGATCCGATTTAGTAGTTAGGTAATGGTGTGGCAAGAGAGATCAACAAGAACTCAACCTCACGACTATGAAATCAATGCTTGAACTAATATCACTCTCATGGCTAAAAGTCATATTTGCAAGCTAACATATTTCACTCAACTCTTGTTTGTTGTGATCATTTTGCAAGCAATCATTAAGAATCGTTCCACTTTGTCACCAAAATCCCTAGATGTCAACTCTCATTGGCTAAGCTTAGTTTGGAATACTTTAGCCTCTCCTAGACATTTCATCGAACACCTCTCGGGCGTGAAATATATACATGTCAAGATCTAGTTTTTATCCTAGATCTAGTATTAAGAACACCTAAACCATAGAGATCTAAGTCTTATCTATCACTAAAAACCATTCCCTAATCACACATCATCCCAAATCTACCATTCCAAAAATTCAAGAAAAGACTACTAACACATCATGTGAGAGAAGAAAGAAGAGATGAGAAACATAAGCATGATTTAATAGATAAAATATTTGAGATACAAAAGTATAAAGAAATACTCTGGATCTAAAAGATCAAGAGAATCAACTTAGAACATGAAAAAAGTGTTGGAAAGTTGATAAAAGAGTAGAGGTTATGTTCTTGGAGGCTAAGAGGGGGTATATATACTAAAGAAAGGAGAGAGGAAGCCCTAAAAAGTGTCTTTTCTCGTCAAAGTCGCCTGGCATCGACCCAAGGGAGGCTAGTATCGATCCCTGGGTCGATGCTGGCTCACATTGGGCAGCAAGACTGTCAAGGGAGGCCAGCATCAACCCAAGGTTGGCCAGCATCGACCTCTGGGTCGATGGCAGGATCCCTTGGCAGCTTCTTGTGTCTTCTTTCATAGTGTTTAGATTCTTTTGTCCTTGGTTTATAGCTCCATTTCCACCTTAGATTCACCTCTAGAGCCTCCACGAATCCATCTCAAAGTTGCACCAATAAATGCAAAGAAAGTGGTATGCAAATGCAATATGCTCATAAACTAAACTCTAGACTTAAACTTATGCATTCTAAGACTTATATGCAATATTTATAACCTAAATGTGGATGAAACTAAGCTAAAATTCATCAAAATATGTATGAAATATGTACACATCAACAAACACTCTCTTTTTATTTCTCTCACACTTTGGATCCAACTCTCTATCTCTCTTTCTCTTCTCACTACTAGAAATATTTTTTTTTCTTCTTCTTTTTCTCCTCCTCCTCCTCCTCCTTATGCTCCTCCTCCTCCTTCTTCTCCTCCTCCTTCTTCTCCTCCTCCTCTCGACACAAACTCTCTCTCTCTCTCTCTCTCTCTCTATCTCTCTCTCTCTCTCTCGAGACAAACACTCTCTCTTTATTTCTCTCACTCTTTGGATCGAACTCTCTATCTCTCTTTCACTTTTCACTACTAGAAATATACAAAAAAAGAATAAGAAGCTTTTAGGTTTAGGGATTCATAGAAGCTAACAGGGGATATACATAGTTTCTAGTTTTTTGTTTAGGTTTTAGGAATTGGGCTTTTAGGGATTTTGAACCTAACTAAAAGAAATTTTAATTCTGGTTTACTTTTATGGGCCAGAATGTTACAATTCTCCCTCCTCCTTCTTAAAAAAAATTCTTTATGAATTCAAGAGCGGCCAAGATCTATTGTAAGCACTTTGGTTCAACCGTTGACTATTTTGGTTTTAGTAAGCCTTACTTCAACTTCAGCATAACATAGGGGGTGTTAGATCTTTCTCATAAGGACAATCGGGACGTCCAGTGTCTTAACTACCAACTTTCCTGTATTTTGATCGAAATCTCGCCCCTTGAGCAGTTTTACATTTGAATGGGCTCATTCCCTTTCACAAGGTCCGTCCTCAACATCTTTTGAGGAGACAACATTACTCTTTCAGAATTCCTTGTCTCCACCATGTTTCTATGTGAGGATTTCCAACACCCACGATCTCAAGTATTTCCCTTAACAACTTCCATGCTTGACAATTGTAATATGCATAAAAGTCCTACGATTGCATAATACATCTTATCATAGTTAATATAAGAGCTAAGGGGAGAGTCATATGGAGGTGGATTGGATGGGAGCAATAGATTGACTATCACGCTCTCTTCTGTTGAACAAAAGATGATAGAATGGATTGATATATATGGGATCTACCATCCTGATTTTGATGCTCTCTTTTGTGGGATCAAGAAGATGGGGGTGGTGGTGGATCGAGGTTCGCCACTCAAATGTGTGAAAGCCTTTTTGAAAAGAACATGAAGTAATGTCTATGTGAATCCATGCAAACACATAAATCTTACAATAGTGATGTAATATCAAATATTTGATATGAGATGATGTTCGAAAATATCAAATATAATCCAATATTTGATATTACGTCACTAATGGTCATTAATGGTCATGTCCCACATGGTATATGTTTACCATCCTTCTGTGGGTTTTCGTCCCCTGCAGTGAATGCAAACACAAATTTTTTCGGATCCTATGGCAATCCATCTTACTACTCGGAGGAGTCTCAAACGTATCTAACATCCTTATTCAACATCTCTACAACACCGAACGACTTTACTGCTTAGTCATGTCTATGTGGCTCAGAGTTTCATGTAAGTTGTCCTTGCTTAACATCTTCTACTTTTACTGGCTAGATTATTCCATTAGCACTTTGGTAATCTCATCTTAACAACTTCTAATCCCACCACCTTTCCGGTGCGCACTCTTCCGAATAAACACGTCTCTTACGACTATACACTTCCACTTAGCCGGCTCACTACACTACAAAATTTTTAACACCGAAAAAAACATGAAGCTTTTCCTCCAACTGTACTAATCACTCATGACTCTTTGTCAATTGGTGTACCTCAACCCAATATCTTGAATTGGCTATGACTTCAGCTCGAGAAGTCCCACTTACGACGAAAGTGGTTCTAAGGCGAAGAACTACAACATTGTTATGCGTTTGGCTTATGTCCTTCGCATACTGAGTTTGAGGCTTGAGGGCAGTTACAACACCTTTGGTCTGGAATATTTTTCATGTGACCAACCGTACAACAATCAAATAAGAACATGTACGACCAGAGAAAACTGGAACCAGTCTAGAAACATTGCAGACATGCGTCAGACATGAATCACAGTCAAATTTATAGGTACATGTGCCCTACCGATACCAACTCAAGGCCTCCCGTCCTTAAGCATGGGACATAGACAAGGGAAAATAATATTACAAAGTTCCAGATTTTGCCAAGATTTCCATACTCGATTAGCTCAGCTTCCCTCTCAATCCTAAGCATCTCTCATACATCTTTTGCACAACTACACCTTCTTTAATGGCTATGGTACAACTGTACAATTCTGCCAACTCCTGAACAATGGCACAATACACTCTAACAGTCTGAAGAGCCTATGTATTTAGCACGAACAAGTTCAATCATGCGAGGAAGTGATCCACGATGAAGAACTACTCTGGTGGCTCAACAGCGCAGCTGACATCTGAGGTCACTGGCTCTGGCCATCGCAGAAGGGGTTTTTGGCTAGAGAGCAACTACAGTTCCTCGATCATGGTATAAGTCTCGACGATCGGCAAAGCAACAATAAAACAAGAACATGCAAGGTCGATCAGAAAACTAGAACCTATGTGAAAATTCCTGCAGACATGTTCCAAGTCACGAGTCTTGGGTCGAGTGTCCTTGAAAGTGCGCTTTGCCATTTTCTAATCATGTCCTTACAAACCTAAGCCTGGGACGCATATTAGGGGAGAGGAAACGATAAATCGGCTTAGATTCTTGAACATAAAAAGTCAACTCAACTTTTACTAAAACCAACAAACCAGGAGAACCACTTGTCTGTTTCTCGTCTTAATAACTATGGTCTTGAGGGTCAGAACTAGAATGACCTTTAACCTAGTCTCTAATACTAAAATGTAACACTTGAACCTAGTAAACTGGAGTTAGTTAGTATTGTACAGCTAAAACCACTTTTGCAAACCACCAACAGGATCTTTAATCATCACTTCTAATATGCTAATCTGCTAGAAACTCCGGAGGAAAGAAAATTGAGAAAAACAGAGGGTGAATGACTTTTCAAACAAGCCACCTAATGTGAACGCAACTAACTTCACATCTCTCAAATGTCAGTTCAACTTTAGAAGTCTAAACTTAAAACCCAAAGCCCAAATAATAAAAACTTACCGTACTAGCAAATACTAAGCAACACGTCTAAAATCGATATCTCAAAAATTTATCATTTCCATATCTCATCTCCACGTTTCAGACCACAATTAATCCTTAGCACAAACATTTTTAGAACTCAACTCATCACACAATCACAACCTAACCAGTCCTAGAGACATGTAATATAGCCTCTAGTCCCTAGAGTGAAACACATCACCCTGAACATTTCGACATGTAACATTTAGTCCCAAGTCTGATTTGCTCGTCGGCTCAAGCTCACTAGCCATTCATCCAATCTAACAAACCGTAGTACAACTGAAACATGACACACACTGAACCATTATCGAGGAGATTTTGTGGTCCTTTTGCATACAATCTGGACATCCTGGACTGAGCACTTAACCACCATTGTGCCGCGAGTCACGAGTTTGACCCACCTGACACCTCCGTAGCATGCCCCACAACCATGGCGCATTACGCCACTAAACTAGATGCGTGAACATCCAACAGATAACACATTACTCAATTAATTTCCAAGCAATAGTAGTTATCATAATCTTTAATTCATTAAGAATTCTAAGTGGTAACAATCAATCATGTCCTAACATTCATCTAAACTACCTATGTTCGACTCAACAATGAAATACACAATCGCACTTTCAGCGTATAGTCAATATGACATAACAATAAATAATACACGCAATATATTCATATCAAGACTCATAATTTGGTACCGCTATGGTTTAACCCTAAACTAATGCAAGTAACATGAATTTAAACTCAGTGAGGTTAGGTACATCCTCACCTTAGCCTAGGATCTCTAAGAGATGAGGGTGTAGGCTGAAAAGTAACTGATGGTTGAACTAGTCCTACCAGCGGTTGGCTAAGATGGTTCTAAGGTCAGATCCCTTTCACAACCTAGTCCTCTTCCTCTATTGATATAATTGTTCATCCCGTGAAGCATCTCTAGAAACTTTGGCGGTACATGATTCCACCCAGGGATCACACATGATCCTACCCCTTATCAGGCTTTCGGGGTTGCGCTTCCACGACCACTACCGAAGCGATTGAACAAGATCGAATTGTTGTAGTACTTGGAATCAGATTGATCCATGCTTAGAAGGTTCCTTCACCCCCAAGTTTCCCACTTCATTCACCTCCAAGGTTCCTTCCTTGGGCACCAAGCTTCCCTTTTCCTCCTCACTCCCGCAATTTTCTTCATCTCCTTACTTCTTCTCCACCGTGGTGGCTCCTCCTTCTATCTCGTTCGGTGGCTTCCTCCTCCCCTCTCTCCTCGTTGCGAGGCTCTCTCCTCCTCCCTGCGGCCTATCATGTTTTCCTTCTCTCTTTCTTCTCCTCCTCATCCTCCTTCTTCTCGGCATAAACTCTCTCTCTCTCTCTCACACACAATTAAAACAAAAATAAAGAGGCTTTTAGGTTTAAGGACTCCTAGAAGCTAAAAGGGGATATATACAGGTTTCTACTTTAGAGTTTAAGGTTTTATGAAATTGGAATTTTAGGGATTTCGGGTCTAACTAAAGGAAATTTTAACTATGTTACAATTAAACTATGTAGATAGCCATGCTACGTTGCGGGATTGTTCTGTAAATTTCATATGTTTTTGTAATGTTACAAATAGAAAAATATTTACATTCTCTAACAACAATTACTTACTCTTAAAATTATGTAAAGCCAATATTGTTTATGTGAAAATTGGCTATTAATATTTTGTAAGCATAGTAAAAGACTTGCCTTCAATGTTTATTTTACAATGATAATAGATGTTTAATTATTTGTCCACTTCTTGGTATTAGCAGTTACGTCTTTTGTATCGCGATTTAGTATCTTGAAGATTTTTGATGGTTTTCTTCTCCTGATTCTTTTTTTGTTATGTCTTTTGTCTAGTTAACTATTTCAGATAATAATTTGAATTCAAGATATTTTGAGTTTAATTACAAGCAATAAAGTAAATTTAGTTTTACCGAATGAAAGATTATTATTAGAAATTAATCATAGTTTTAAATTAATTCTTATATCAAAAATTAAACAATGTGAAAGCTTAGTTTAATTTTACTTTAGTGTGTATATATAATATCGATCTAACTTTTATGTTTTTAACCAACTAAAAAGATATTATGGACAATTTTTATAAATGACATAATTTACACTCCAAAATATTTTTTATTAATGCATATTTGAATTAATTTCATTTGTGTGTATGTAGTGAATTTGTTTTTTCTAGTTAAGTGTTTCTGTCAGATTAAATACACCAGGATCAAAAAGATATAAAAATATAATTTTGATTTACAAATAAGTTACAATCAAATAATGCTTCGAATTCATGAAATTTTAATTTTATTTTAATACAAGCAATAAAATTACTTTGAATTTCACTAAATGAAAAATTATGTATCTCAATATATTATAATTTTTAAACTAAATCTTATTGCCAAAATTAAATAATTTTAAATATTAGTTTTGATATTATTTTAGTTTTCCACTCTCTAAAGAAATATGGAACAATAATTTAATGAAATGTTTGATTAAAATATTTATGTTAATAAAATGGTATATATGGTTTTGAAAAAAATTGAATACTTAAAGAATATAGTAAAACTTGAATCCACTACAGATGATTTTTGGAATGTGTGAACATGTTAATAAAAAACAGATATATTATATCTAACTAATTAAAAGTTTTTATCTGAGACTAATAAGACTGTCCACCTAAGCATTCTCTTGAGAGCTCTCAACTTGACACGTCATTAGCCTAAACTTAATTTCAGTGAGACTAATCACATCTTTCTAAAACAAACTCTCTTTAGGCCTCGAATAAGCCCAATCTCCACAAGCCCTAATAACCCAACCAAAACAAACTTCTACCAGTTCTCCTTCGTCTTCCTCAACATAATCAGCTCTAACGCAACCACAGACCATTAATTACTGCTCCTTCCTCTCCCTCCATCTCTCACCGTTACTATGAGACATTAATTAGTCATACATGCTATATATGTCTCCTCTTCCTCCACCCGTTATACTTCCATCCTATAAAGTTGACTACTCTCCTAGACCCAAAACTTCTCTGAATTCGCGGCAAATACCCCAATTGAAGAAAATCTCCACCACCGGCAGCCAGTTCTACTTCACCGACGTCGCCGTCCAACTTTTCCACTGGGAATCTCGAAATTTGAAGGCTAGCAATCTGTTCATGGGCCTCGAGCTGCGCAGAGAGAGTCAGAGTCAGAAGAAAAGAAGTAAAAGAGGTAAATTTTATAGGGTTTACGGAGACCTCTCTAAGCGTTTCTTCTTTTCAATTTGTTGATTCGTCAAGAGTTCTTTAAAATTTAGATCTCCCAACTTTTCAGTCTAACCCCTCCACTTCTATCTTATCGTTTCATTTGCAGTGTATATATAAAGATGGATTGAACTACGACGATGAAGAACTACTGTCGAGATTATGGTGAATTGGTGGCGTTTTGCTAGGAGGAAGAGCCAATAACGTCTCTTTCTATGGAGGTCACTGATCTTTGTTACCTTAGAAAGTACTATTACGTTGTTGGATCTTAGGATTTCTTTATGGTTTTTTTTTTAATTTATGATGTTTGTTGTTAAGATGTTGTCAAGCCATTCAAGTCGAGTGGTACTTCAAGAGGTTTCCTTGGTGATATATTGCCTCTGCTCTCTATTGTTCAACAAGTCTAGAAAGTTGTTTACTGCGTTGTTCTCATTAGCCAAGAAAAATAAGTACAACACCCAAAGTACGGTTTTGTGGTCGGTGACATTGTTCTAAACATGTTAGAGATGGATGCCTGAGTATGAAGGCAATCTAGAGGCATATTGTTGAGTTTGTTTCGCTTTTGGTTCATATGTTTTAAAGCGTGGTTAAATAACTCAAAACATAAATTCATGATCAGGTAACAGTTGACGACTTCTCTATGTAAACCAACTGATACAAGAAAAATGTTTCGTGCTCTTCTTCATGTTGGACTTATCAGGACCACAATGGGTAACCACACTTGAAGTATTAAATCTTTCTCTGTTTTAATGTGTTGCCACTGCTCTATCGGTGTCGTATAGTTCGTTTCTCATGAACCAAAAGATGTATTAGCAATTCTTTTAATACACTTTTGGTTTGGTTCATGATAGGTTGCTTTGGATGAAGGACTTGATATCCCACACAACGACCAGAGATTCCTCGGTTTCAACAAAGTAAAACAACTTGATGTTGAGATCCACCGGAAGTACATCTTCGGTCTCGAACTACATGAACCTGTTGAATAAAGATGAGCCAGAGAAGTTTCAACTCACTTCAATGGTTACATCAAGGAAGGCGTCGAGGGTGAGAATTAAAGAGATGTACAAGAAGGTTCATGCATCTACCACTAAGGCATCTTTTAATAGTCTTATCCAATAAGAAGAGTATATGGTTCATGTTAAAAGATTGGGAGAATGAGATGTGAATGGAGCGATGTCTTTGTGTAAATCTAACTAATTAAAAGTTTTTATCTGAGACTAATAAGACTGTCCACCTAA
>OVAN01013529.1:0-12771 GCA_900406275.1 Anastatica hierochuntica
TTCGTATCGCCCCGGAAGTTGTATCATGTGGCCTTGTGAGAGTTATTCGAATGCCGTTGATGCTAGCTCTAGCACTCGGATGCTCTAGTTGCTTGCGGGCGGATAGACTTCTTTGAAAAATCGTCTAGACCCCAATTGGCTTGCGGTCTAGACGACGGTAAGNACGGTAAGTCTAGATGACGGCAAGTCTAGATGACGGCAAGTCTAGACGACGGTGAATCTAGATGAGGATAAGTCAAGACGGTGTTAAGTCTAGACGATGGTGAGTTTAGATGATGGTAAGGTTAGACGACGTTAAGTCTAGACAACAGTAAGTCTAGTCAATGCTAAGTCTAGATGACCACGAGTCCAGACGTTGGTCGTGTCTCCGAGTAAGTTTGATTAAAGATGCGATCTTGGACGTTAATTTCGAGATGACTGTTTTTGACACCAACATAGGACAAATTTGCCTTAGTTTCAAAACTTAGAGTAAATTAGATTTTAGGTTATGGCGAAGTACGAAAGACTAGACTAGACTCTTGCTACTTGCTACATCTTTCTAAGGATTTTGTTTGGGCAACCTTCGTATAACCCTTAGGCTATGAATTCTCCACCTTCAAACCTCTTTCTCGGGCTTAGATTATTGTTCATTTGCTTGAGGACAAACAATATTCTAGTCCGGGGGAGTTGTTATATGTAAATATTGCATGATTTTAGTCTAGGAATTATTTGCATTATCATGATGTTTATAGACTTTTTAGGTAATTTAAGGATAGTTTGTTAGTTAAAAGTTTCTAGTTTCGTTTAGGAGTCTTAGAATAGCATTTTGTTAGTTCCTTCTCTTCTTATACTCTATTTAAGGACCTTTGGATCAATCCGCGATGGAAGGAAGCCTCGAGGACGAGGTCTTGAGGGACGAAACAAGCAAGCACCAACCCTTTTCAGAGATTCTTGGCGGCTTAAACAAGAGACTGGCGACAAGCCCCCTTCAGGACAACTGCCAAACCTCATTGCATCAAGACCTGGTGGTCCAGCCCCTCAATCCCAGACCGCCAGGAATGGAAGCAACTATAGTTAATTAACCAGAAGCTATAGTTATGGTGCTGAGCACATAACACATAATAGTTTATACATGTCACCATGCGCAGTCAATTGTTCATGTAGTTAGAAATACATTATCATAGTCTGCATGTGTGACTGTGAGCTGGACTATACTTTGTGTAGCTAGCGATCATTTTCCCCCTACATATCTCATTTACCAATGCTTCACTTCTCATCATCATATTTATCGAAATCTTCTTTTACTTCATCATCATCATCATCATCATCATTATCATCAGGATCATTATCACCATAACCCATCACCATCACCGCCACCACCACCACCATCACCACCACCGCCACCTCCGCTACCCCCTACGAAGACACAAACCGAAAATGAACAAACCCTAACCGGAACACTAAACCTTTCTTCAAAACTAACCGATTCCCTAATTCCACATGCAAAGGAACGAACAAATATGGAGCAGCGCGTCCTCCTCTCGAATGTGGGGTGATAAACATTCTGATTCCTCCTAAAAGCAAAAGATCTACCAAAAGACACAGTCGATTATAGAAACAATTAAAGCAGATTAACGCAGATACGAGTGCGAGAAAAATACCTGAGACGATTAACGTTGATACGAAAGCGAGAAATATCTTCACAAACTGGAGAAACTTCTTGCAAGAAAGAAAGAGAAAGTTTGTCTCGGAGGAAGAAGAAGAGAGTTGTAAGATAAAGAAGCAAGAGAAAGATGTAGGCATGAAAAGACGTCGGAAAGAGAAATTGAACGACATAAATGAGTCTTCGTCTAGGTCTACTAAAGCCCAAAGCAACAAAATATCAAAGACACACCATCAAACGAACAAAATTGAAAACTGTCGTGTGCAACTTGGCACAAAAATGTGTAACTCGAAAACCATGTGCAGCTTAAACTAATATGAATCATGTCGAAATATATTACTAGCTAGTTTGATTAATCAAATTAAAATTAATTGATTAATTATGTGAAATTGTTATTTTATTTGTTTATTTGACTGATTATGTGAGATTTAGCAAAAAAAAGGAAATTGAGTTATGAATTTAATCCGGGGAAAATCATATGAAAACAAACGAGAAAGAAAGAAAAGAAAAGAAATAAACAAAGAATAACCAGTGCAACATGACACAAAAATTTGTAACTCGAAAACCATGTGCAGCTTGAACTAATCTGAGTCGTACTAAAATATATTATTTGCTAGTTTGATTAATCAAATTAAAATTTGATTGATTGTGTGAGATTGGTATTTTATATGTTTAATTAATTGATTGGTTACGTAAGATTTAGTTATGAATTTATTATTGGGGAAAAAGAGTGTAAAAAGAGAAATAAATAAAACATATAAACATAGAACTCATAAAAGATAAAACAAATATAAAAGTTATACCAAATTTCAATCTTTACTCTCTTCGAAAATCAAAAAAATGTTTAATTAATTGATTGATTATGTAAGATTTAGTTATGAATTTATAATTGGAAAAAGAGAAATAAAATAAAATAAAACATATAAATAAAGAACTCATAAACATAAAAACAAATATGAAAGTGATATCAAGTTTTACTCTCTTTGAAAATCATGAAAAATAATAAAATTCAGCACATTTTGTGCGTGTTTCACATGTGGCCGCCAAAATCATGTAGTTGCACCAAATTTGAAATTTCATTAAAATCCTCAAGTTGCACTTTTGACATTTTTTAGTTTACTTGATTTTACCACAATCTAAAGTAATTAATTTTGGTCGTAGCAACTCTATTATGCTAATTAAGTACATTCTAAATGTATTCATACAAAAATATATGCCAAAATATTATTTTCCTGACTTTCGTAATGTTATGTGGCTAATAACAACAAATATATCATGAAAGTATATAGTGTTTCATTACAGTGAAAAATATTATGGAAAATATCATTGTTTTTGTTTTTTAGTTTTTTAATTAACTAATAAGTGTTAGTTATGTAAATTTATTTGTTATTTATTAGTTTGATGATACTTTTTTAATTATGTGTTGTTGGTTTTCATTCAGTGAAACTTCAAAAAACTTTTTAAAAGTATGTTATATTAGTGGGTTAGTTTGGGTTTGTTTTTAAGTTTTTTAGACTTGGCAAAACTTTTGTAGGTCTGGATAATATTCTTAAAAAATTTGACGCATTAGAAGATGTCTAAAGACATAAAATTACATAAGATATGTCGATTTATATCGATACAAGTTCTACACTTAAATCATTTTCTAAAAACAAATTATTACAACACCAACTCAGTTGTAAAACCTTGTTCCTTCTACAACAACACGATTAGAACAACATAAAATGATGGTATGATTGATCCCATCTCGTTTTTCGGGACTTGTCGACCCTTTATGTTCTAGATTTCCATCTTAAAAAGTCAAATTTCTTCTTCAAGAACACCAACTTGAATATCCAAGAGTCTCTAGTGTGTTAGCTCATCCACCAATGCCTCATCAACCAATTTAAACGCATGATTATCGTACATAAGCTAGTTTAGAGAAAATAATAAAATGGGAAACAATGGTGAGAGAGAGAGAGAGACAGAGAGAGATTGGGTTTTGGGGTGGATGAAGAAAAAAATGATTTGGGTTAGAAGAAATGTTTGCTATTTGACATCTCAATCTTTAAAAGTCCGAAAATATTATGCGACCAATGCGTCTTCCACCTTGCATAGGTAGCTTTTGACGGCACCAACTAAAAAAAACACAAAAAACAATAAACACCTCTAATCATAAAACACATATTGCCCAAAGAAACAAATAACAAACATAAGAAGAAGGATACCTACTACACTGTGAGAGGCAAGACGAAGATTAACCTCGTCATCCGATATTTTGGAAAACCTCTTTATAGACGACATTTTTTTGTTGTTTTCTGAGGTCTTCCCTCGTCATCAGTAATCAAAATCTTCAAACCAGACCTCGATCGAACTCTCGAAAGTGTAACATATAACTGACCATGCGAAAACACTGGCTTAGGAAGAAATAACCCCACCCTTTTAAGTGACTATCCCTGACTCTTGTTTATAGTCATAGCAAATGCAATAGCCATCGGGAACTGCCGACGCCTCATCCTAAACGGAAATCTAGAATCAGGGGGAGAGACAAACATCCTAAGAAGTAAAGCCTTTTCCCCATCCCTATCACCAGGTATCACAAGAGCTTCGATAACATGGGGAGCCAACTGAGTAACCTGTAGACGTGTTTCCTTAAGATCAATGTACCTAAGCAACATAATAGGAACACCAACTTTCAAAGTCAGAACATGATTTGGCATCCCCGACAACTTAATGCTATTCAGAAATTCTTCCTAATATAGCATGCTATCTTTACCACTTGTATCTGAGGTCTCAATACTATCAACACTAAGATAAGTCATCCCATCACCTTCAAACAAAAATGAACAGGTTAGACAATGCAAAAGAACATTTAAATAAAAAAATTTAAAATATCCAAACAATGTTTACCTGCCACTGTGACAATATATAATCATTTATGACTTCCACATTAACATTTCGGAGATAAAGAATTGCACGATCGTGAAAATACATTAGATCAGAGCCTCGGTCATAGGACTCTCCATAAACCTTTTGGACGATCGTTTTGATTGGATCATCACATTGATCAACCAACAGATCCTCAGGTATTTTGATGTCAGCTTCAGCACATCGTAATTCATTGTTTTTTCCATCTCCGATGTCCATAATCCATTCCAAGAAAGCATGAAGCTCGTCCAAGAATAAAACATATAGTTGAGTAGGACCGAGACAGGGAAGTTCCTTTTACTGAAAAGGTAAACATTTCATTTAAAATATCCCTAAACGATAGACAAAAATAAATTTGAAAATGCAAGTTAATTTTTGCTAGTGCTAGAATAGCAATGATACCTTAAAAAATATACACATTCCACAAGTCAATAATTAAATGGTACAAAAATTAAATGGTTACAAAATAATTCAAGAAATTAAGATACATAATAGTACGGTTTTTTTTTGTTAGTTTCACCACATTTAATTGATCCAAGAGATTAACATACTTAACAAAATAAATAGAAATTCTAAACTAACAAAGACAAATAGAGATAGCGAATGAAATTACTAAACAAGCTTTGGAGTATCTGACAGTCAAGTCTTTGGCTTTTTATTGATTGGACCGGTTTCGATATATTCCAACCGCAAAAAATTCAAAATAAAATTTGACCCTAATCATCCCAATAAAACTTAAAAAAAATTGAAGAGAAAATGACTCATTAATCTATCTAGATAGCTAACAACAACCGAAAAACTCATGAAACAAAAACCAAACCAAAAGAATAAATCTTAGAAAAAACAGAACGAAAGAACCGTCCTTAGAAAGACCAAATAAAAACTAAAAACCCCGAGGAGGTCTTGGTCGAGAAGAGACGAAAGACGATGGAACCTTCTAGGGGGTTGATAATCAACAGAACGATCTTCGTCATTGGACTCACAAGAACTCGAGCAAGAGACTAAGTCACCAATGCCATAACCACAACCAGCATCCAAAATTTCACGGTGCCATGGACGGAGATGACTAGAAACTAAAAGAAACATTATATATAAAATATTCATGATGATAAATAGGCCCCATGGTGGTCTTAAAAACACGAGAAACAAAAGTGCATAATACACATAAAACACTTACAACTATTTGCGACGATGCGGAACAACATACGCAAATAAAACAAACCGCCACGGCGACGCAAACGTGGATAAAAGGGAACCCAATTCTCTAGTGAACCTACATCAAAAATTAAGACCAAAAGACCAAAAAATGAAAAAAAACTAATATAGCTTGAACTACTAAGTTAGAAAAAATCGTCGATAGATGCGGAATTACCGATCATTACAAAGTACCCATATTCATCATCTTCATCAAGAGAACCTATTGCAAAAGAAGAAAGACAAGAAGATAAAAACGGACTCAATTAAAACTTAGCCATAAACTAAAAAGAGAAAGTAATGACTCGAAGATACGAACCGTGGAAAACATGATAAAAGGTAAAACGCGGAAGCCACCGAGAAAGCACCCGATCCCAAACAAACATCGAGCGGGGAACAGTCAAAGCAAAGGAACAAAGCCCTGAAGATGAACAATCAAGACATAGCTAAAAACTAGAGAGAAGAGTAAGGAGAGTCACCGAAGAATCCCCATTAGAAACAAGTAAGACGAAGACATGATAGCCCGTGTAGCGATGCACTGGTTTAATTTAAAAAATTTTATGTTATAAACTAATTTAATCAGACTTTGTTATAATTTTGGTATTGATATTATTTTGTGTTTTTATAGCTTAAATGATCATGTGCTATTTGGAGTGTCTTTAAAGTATTAAGTTAATTAAATAATGTAAATAATCGATAACAGATTAAAACCATAATTCTCTTATACGTCTACTTCGTAAGTAAGGCATGATCATATATCCAGAATGTTGACTCTCTACAACCCAAGCACGACCGGTTAAAAAAGTAAAACGAAAAACTTATGACGTCCACTTATGAAACTTACAATAAATAAAAAGAGGAATCATGAACACCACTTTTCAAGCTGCTCTTGTTGATTTTGCTTTGAGTGGTGAAAGAACTTTTTAAGTTCTCATGATTTTATTGAGACTCGTGTCTGTTTTGATGAAGAGAGTGTTGTTGCTTGGCGTTGAAGGAACTAAATGTACTTTTCTTATAATGATGATGATGTCTTCTCTGAGAATCTCTAGGGATGAAAACACTAGTCCCTTTTCTTTGTTCATTATGTATTCATGGATGCAGTATGCTACACTATCGGCTCTTTTGCAAACAACTTTTAACTTCGGTAAGCTCGACTGTTTCTCTTCATTCTTGAGAGCAATGCCAAATACAGGAGCATCTTATATAATCCAGATGATACTCCTACGTAGGAACCAAACAAGATTTTGCAAATATTACCCATTAAACTAACAACCATGATCAGTAGAAATCGTTTCACATAATAAAAACAGAAAACAAAACATAAAAAACTAACAAAATAAACTTTTAGAGGCTGATTGGCGATGGACTCTCAAGGATGTGACTTTGTTTTACAACCCTCACAGTGTTTTTCTAGCCAATCAGACTTTTGTGACTTTTATTTTTTTAAAGTATCCACAACCACTTTTTTTTTCCTTCTCTATTTTCCTATTTTCCCTCAAAGTCTCCAACTCTCGGCTATGAAGCAAATAAAATCATACAATATTCTAAATATTTAGCCACAACCTCAGCAACACAACCAATAACTGAGTTACGTTGTTCTTAGTCCAGATCAGTGTTAGAATTACCAATAAATAACAAAAGGATATGAGAAGTATCAGAGTGTGTATGTGCGTAAGAAGAATTTGCAGAACAGAGCTGAGAGGAGTGTTATCGAAACAGAGAAAGTCAATCCCAAAGTTGACTGACCTTGTTGGGCCTTCGAAGATAATCAAGATGTGAAGGCTAAAGCCCATTTACTGATGTATTGTCAGAAACAACATAAATAAGGCGTGACTTGCTTTAGTTTTTTTTCCGTTGGACTTTGTGAGATCTTGAAGGAGAGCGATGTGCTCATCCGTGGTGGCTGATGTGGTCTATTGAGAGAGAGTGAGAATAGATCTTTGGGAGAGAAGCTCAGAGGATTCTATTTACTCTCAATCATTTCTATATTTCTTGTTTCTAGACTCTGTTTATTCAATCAAAGAGTATTTTCCTTATTCTCTTGTGTTTTGTTGGGTTTACGAGTATCAAATTCTTCGATCTATTTTACGAGTGTTAGAGGAGCAGCAATTATTTGAAAATCTAAAAAAGTGTTCTTTTGGACAAGATCAAGTTGATTATTTAGGCCATGTTATATCTTACTTAGGGATTGCAACAGACAAAACCAAAACTGAGGCAATGAGATCATGGCCTACACCTAAGAATATGAAGGCATTAAGGGGATTTTTGGGACTTACGGGATACTATCGAAGATTCGTGAGAGGTTATGGAATGTTGGCACGTCCTTTAACGAAGTTATTGAGGAAGGACAATTTTGTTTGGTCCCTGGAGGCACAAAAAACTTTTAATAAGTTGAAAGAAGCCATGATAACTGCCTCTGTTTTGGTTCTGCCGAATTTCTCTGAGCAGTTTATCGTTGAAACTGATGCGTCGGGTGTAGGAGTGGGCGCGGTATTGATGCAGCAGAAACGTCCAGTGGCATATTTTGGTCATGGTCTCACTCAAAGGGAGCAGCTCAAGCCAATTTATGAACGCGAATTAATGGCTATTGTCATGGCCGTTAACAAGTGGAAGCACTACTTACTTGGGCGGAGATTTGTGGTGCATACCGATCAAAAAAGTTTGAAGTTTCTTTTGGAGAAACGAGAGGTTTCTCTTGAGTATCATAGATGGCTTATGCATTTATTGGGTTATCAATTTGACATTGTCTATACGCCGGGTGTTGAGAATAAAGCCGCATATGGGCTTTCACGGATGATGCACCAGTCGATGGAGTGTATGAGTTCCACGCTTATGTCTTTAGTGGTTCCTCACTCATTGCAAATGGAGAATATTTATGCAGAGATTGAGGATGATAAGAATATTCATGAAGTTAAACAACAGTTAGTAGATGGGAAGAAGGTAAAGGAAGGGTATTCGTTGGTTGATGGGAAAGTTTGGTTCAAAGGGAGGTTAGTATTGTCGAACTCTTCCGCATTTCACAAGCTGATATTACATGAGTTTCAAGATAGCGTGATTGGGGGTCATTATGGAGTACTCAAAACTTTAAAACGCATCCAACAATTGTTTCATTGGAAGGATATGCGGGAGATGATTCAACATTATGTATCGGGGTGTGGAGTTTGTCAAGCTCAAAAGTATTCGACTTTAGCTCCCGCGGGATCGTTACAACCTCTTCCTATTCTCGATTAAATTTGGGAAGACGTGAGTATGGATTTCATAGAAGGATTACCATCTTCTCAAGGGATCAATGTGATTTTTGTAGTGGTTGATCGCCTTAGTAAATATAGACACTTCGTGGTACTCAAACATCCCTTCACGGTAATAGATGTGGCTGGAAAGTACATACAGGAAATTGTTCGTCTTCATGGTTTTCCTATGTCAGTGGTTTCAGACAGAGGAGCAACATTTTTGAGCTCATTTTGGCGAGGACTGTGTGAATTATCGGGTACTAAGCTCAAATATAGTACTCCATATCATCCCTAAACCGATGGACAAACCGAAGTGCTTAATCGTTGTTTGGAGACTTATTTGCGTTGTTTTGCTTCAAGCCATCCGAAGACGTGGTTGAAGTTTTTACCGTGGGCGGAACACCGGTATAATAAGTGTTTTCGCACTTCATTGAACACTACTCCATTTCGAGTTGTTTATGGTCGTGATCCTCCCACATTACTTTCTTATGAGGAAGGGTCTACCAAGAACTTTGAGTTGGAATCTATGTTGAAAGAAAAGGATCGAATGTTATCACAGTTGAAGAGTTTCTTGAGCAGGGCGCAAGACAAAATGAAGAAAGCGGCAGATAAGCACCGTAGAGAAGTGGAGTTTACTGTCGGAACTAAAGTCTTTATTAAGTTAAGACCGTATCGCCAGCACTCGGCATTTCGCAGGGGTTGTCAAAAGCTTGTTGCCAAATTCTATGGTCCTTTTGAGATACTTGAGAGGATTGGTAAGGTGGCTTATCAATTGAAGTTGCCTCCCTCTTCTAAAATTCACTCTGTTTTTCATGTGTCTCAACTGAAGGAGGCAAAAGGGGACATTACCGCAGTTACTCCATTACCTACATCTCAGTTGGAGTCGGGTGAAGTTGTTTTGCAACCAGAAGAGGTTATGGGTACGCGCTATACGATTCACAGAAAGTTAGAGGTTCTTATCAAATGGAAGGATTTGCCTCATTCTGATAACTCGTGGGTATTGAGCTCAGTATTCAAATAACAATTTCCAGAATTTCAGCTTGGGGACAAGCTCAATCTGATAGCCGGGGGTATTGATAAGTATCAGAGTGTGTATGTGTGTAAGAAGAATTTGTAGAGCAGAGTTGAGAGGAGTGTTATCAAAACAGAGAAAGTCAATCCCAAAGTTGATTGATCTTGTTGGGCCTTTGAAGATAATGAAGATGTGAAGGCTAAAGCTCATTTACTTATGTATTGTCAGAAAAACCATAAATAAGGCGTGACTTGCTTTAGTTTGTTTTACGTTGGATTTTGTGAGATCTTGAAGGAGAGCGATGTGCTCATCCGTGGTGGTTGATGTGGTCTATTGAGAGAGAGTGAGAATAGATCTTTGGGAGAAAAGCTCAGAGGATTCTATTTACTCTCAATCATTTCTATATTTCTTTTTTCTAGACTCTGTTTATTCAATCAAAGAGTATTTTCTTTATTCTCTTGTGTTTTGTTGGGTTTACGAGTATCAAACTCTATCAAGATACTATTTTTGTATAACTCACACACACACAATACAAACCTATGTCAATGGATCGTTATTCAAACTTTTTAAGCTAAACTAACTACAAGGACATGAATCCTAAAAAGGCTTATATACGATGTTAAATTATAAGAAGAGAGGAAAATATGAGCTAGCATGAGAGTCGAAATGTTGGAGATAGCAGAAAAGCACAAGAGAAGCCATTATCCTCTACGTGAGGTTGTTGACCATCAAGACTCAAAAATTTTGAAGAATAAG
The DNA here is from genome assembly GCA_900406275.1 of Anastatica hierochuntica. Classification (NCBI taxonomy): domain Eukaryota; kingdom Viridiplantae; phylum Streptophyta; class Magnoliopsida; order Brassicales; family Brassicaceae; genus Anastatica; species Anastatica hierochuntica. The sequence goes on from OVAN01013529.1 coordinate 10,742, forward strand.
AAGAAAATAAGGAATGATATGTATATACTATAAAAAGCTCTTTATCACAAAAACATATTTCTCACTCCCTCTATAACACCCGTCTCATACTCTCTCGAGAACGGCGTATCACTTATCCCATGCTAAGGAAGCCTCTTCGGGGGGTGTAGGCGCTCACTTATGTCGCCATATTATATATTATGTGGGACTTGGGGGGTTTTTCAAAAATTAAAGGCACCAAGCTGTTCAGAATTATTCTATTAATCGTTAGTGTTTTCTAATTCTTAGCAAAGTCTATTCATCTTGTTCTTTTTAAAGTCTAATCCCAAATATAGAAGTTAATTCGAAAACCAAGTGGGGGAGGCGTTGACTCTAGAATTCGAGGACGAATTCATTTCAAGTGGGGGAGAATTGTAACATCCCTATCCCGGCCCATTACCTTTTTATATCTAAAGCCATTTTATTTCTTTTAATCCTAGCCCATTTAAAGTTCATTATCTTTTTTTTTAATCGTCTCGGTTACTACTACTGCTATTACAAATTTTGAAACACAACTGCAAAGACAATTACTTCAGCAGACAAATATTTCCGTTCCATCTGCTGGCATGACGAATGGTCCTCGCTTGCACCACGCTGAAGACTTCCTATAAGTCTGCCTCCATTAATCTGCAATAAATAGCGCATCTCCGGAGAGTCAATCCCCTGACCTTCTGGTGTAGAAGCATTAATTAACCCTTGGTCAACCACTAGACCAAGCTCATATTCTTTTGTTTAATAAAAGTCCCACATCGGAAAGAACATGATCTCTCCCTTCCGTCCTTCCCCTATAAATATAATCCTTTCCCTTCTTATTTTCTTCACAAGTCAGAGCAATGCTCTGCATAGGGGGCCGGCTTTCCGGCTAGTCCCCACAGGCTTTTAGCCACCGCCTCTGGCGGAGTTCTTTCCGGCGAGTTCCCGGGAGTTTTCTGGTAAACTTTCCAAGTTCTTTTTGAAGTCGTGGGCAATTTTCCAAAAATTCCCAGCGAGCTCCGACGCTTTTTCGGGTAAGTCTATCTTTTCTTTCCTTTCTAGTCTCCGGTTAGGTTTGTTAGTTGGTTCGGCTGGTTAGGGTCTGTTAAGTCATCGATCTCGGTCGGTTATCCAGTTGGTCTGATCTAATAGGTTCGGCTCGATTTTGCCAGTTTAGGTTCTTTCTTTCAGCCTTTCCTATTTTCTTCGTTTCGTTTTGTGTGGTCCCGAGTTTCCTTTTTGGACAGTTTCCAAATATGCCAAGTTTCCATTTTAGGAAAGTTTCCTTTTCCGGCAGGTTTTCCTTTTAGGAAAGTTTCCTTTTCCGGCAGGTTTTCCTTTTTGGCAGGTTTCCGGGTGAGGTCTAACTCGGGTTTCCTGGTCCATGTTTTTCTTTTTGGGGGTGAATTGTCAGCCAGTCAAGCCGAGAGCTCAGACTTGTGGCAAAGGTGAGGGCTAGACCCATATACTTCTCAGGCTTTCCTTATTCACTCTTTCTCGTGTAGTCTAGCACCAGAACATATTGCTTGAATTTGTTTGGAGTCTTGATTGCTTGCTTGATTTTAGATGAATGTTATGACTAATCTCACATAATATTTTTATTGGTTTAATTGTCAGATTAGGGTAAACCGGTATTTTTGAGAATTACGCAAGATTGATATGTGCATGTAACGAATGAGTTGATTCTATGAGACTAGGTCTCGCAGACCGAGGTTACCGGAGGTTCCTGTGGGATAGCTCTTGGGTTCTATGGGTGGCTATATATATATATATTGTGTATTATGTAGGAGGCTTGGCAGGGATCGCGGGGACGGAGGCCCGTAATCTCGGAGTCGTGTTTGTAGGCTTGGCGGGGATATGGGGACGGAGGCCTGTATCCCGGAGTCTTGTTTGTGTTGGGTGCGGATGCAAGTCGATATGCTGTTCCGTAGCCCTGTCTCGATCGATAAAGCGTCTATGGGCGGTGTGTATGAGCACTTATCCCATGTTGAGGAAGCCTCTTCGGAGGGTGTAGGCGCTCACTTATGTCGCCATATTAT
>OVAN01013530.1:0-12769 GCA_900406275.1 Anastatica hierochuntica
CCTGGAAGCAAACAGATTCCACTTCCGGTCTAGGATGGATCTGTACAGATATTGATCATAGGGTAATCTTGATGGGGGCAAGATGTCAGCGCCGGATTCTCTCACCACTCCATACAGAGTTCGAAGCTTTGCTATGGGCGATGTCAGAACTACATAGCCGCAACATTGATTGTCAGGTCTTCCAGACGGACTGTGCAGAGCTTACCAGTATTCTTCGACAACTGAAAGATTGACCAGCCTTTCATACGCAAATTCAGGATTACCAGCTTCTATGTGCTTTCTTCACAGGCTTCTCTTTGATGCATATCCCGCGTATGGCGAACACGCAAGCGGACAACTTGGCACGAGGAGCGCGTATTTTGTTCCATGATTTTAATTTTGTAGACTCCGTCCCTCTGAATTGGCTTCCCAATTTGAAAGTGAATTCTTAATTAATGTGCGGTTGACAAAAAAAAAATTTAGACAACTGATTTTTCATTTTTATTTTTGTAACTGTAAGGAACAACTTACATAAGTGAAACAAAGCGAATTTGGTATTAATCATTTATAAGCTACTACATTCAATTATTTAAAATCAATGTCTCATTTGTCTTTTTTAGATAAAAGTTCTGTATAGACAAGAAAAATAATATAAACTGATCTTTAATTAAATAGAGGGCTCAAGACTCTACACATTGCATTACTCGCAAATGGTGTTAGAACCTGAAAGTGACAGTAAGGTTTTTTGTATTCATTCACTTTCAGAGTTTAACATTTATGCGATCATTTACTCTTTTGTGATTTGTTGGATTAATCTTGAAGAAGGCTAGAGAAAGAAGATATCTAAACCTTATCCAAACCGAGTTATGGTTTGACAAGATTTAAGAGTAAGCCGAGTTATAGTTTATTATTAGAGATAAGTATTATAGTTTAGGAGTTATCTATAACTATATTGTATTCTTTATAGAATTAGGAATTGTGAGATGTATAAATACGAGATGTCGAATAGGGTTTAAAATTAAGAGAGAGAGATTTCGATTTTGTTGAGAGGGTTTAGAGAGATTAAGGTTTTGAGCTATTTGAATATAAAGAGCAATTCATTCTTGTGTTCTTAAAACCTAAGCAAAATATCGATACTCTGTTTCTGATATTTGGTATCAGAGTTTGCAATCACGAACCATGGGAGATACAACTCTGTCGACAACAGAGACAAAGGATAAGGAGGCGACGAGCTCGTGTTTTAAAGACACAAGACCTTCATCAATGAAGTGTCCATAACTGAATACTACAAACTACATAGTATGGGCAATTATGATGAAGTTCCTACTCAAGGTAAACAAAGTTTGGGATATTGTTGAAGCCAAGGAGAGTAGCGAAGAGAAGAATGATCTCGCTATGGCTTTATTTGTCCAATCAATCCCCGAATCACCTGTATTACAAGTAGGGGAGTTAGACACTGCCAAAAAAGTTTGGGACGCCATTAAATCTCGACATATGGGCGCAGAGAGAGTCAAGGAGGCACATTTACAAACTTTTATAGTGGAATTTGATAGATTAAAGATGAAGGACAATGAAACCATATATGCTTTTTCAGGAAGGATTTCAGAGATTGCATCAAAGTCTGCTGCACTCAAAGAATAGATAGAGGAGATAAAACTTGTGAGGAAGTTATTGAAAAGTTTGCCACGCAAGAAATACATTCATATAGTGGATGCGCTTGAACAAGTCTTGGATCTCAAAACCACAAGCTTCGAAGACATTATTGGGCGATTGAAAACGTACGAAGAACGCATTAACGAACATGAAGAGCCCACAGAAGATTATGGGAAGCTGATGTATGTTGAAAGGCCCGCGACACGTGAGTTCAATGACGAAAGAGGCAGAGGACGTGGAGGGAGATACTTCGGCAGGGGTATATGCTGAGGTCGATCCGAAGGAGACAGAGACACGTCAAACATCATGTGCTATCGATGCCACAAGATGGGGCATTATGCATCTCAATGCCCCGATTGCTTGCTTAAATTACATGAAACACTTGAGACCAAAGTGGAGGATACACAAGTTGCAGATGAATTAATGATGAATGTAGTGGTGTTTCTAAATGAGAAAAAAGTGAAACCAAGCACTTTCGAGACAAACTTGGATGATAATAAGGTGTGGTACTTAGACAATGGGGTAAACACTCATATGGCCGGAAATTGGGCATGTTTCTCAAGCTTAGACAAATCAATCTCTGGATAGGTTTGGTTTGGTGATGATTCACGAGTTGACATTAAAGGAAAATGATCCATCAAATTTGTGTTTGACAATGGTGTAAAGAAAATCCTATTTAACGTGTACTTTATACCAGATCTTAAGAGCAATATTATAAGCATAGGACAAGCCACTGAGGTTGGATGTGAAGTACATATGAAAGGAGATCATCTTCTCCTATTTTATCGTGGAGGAAGACTTCTAATCCAAACCAACAGAGGAAAGAATCGTCTCTATAAGGTTCTACTTGAATGTGAATTCGATACATGTCTCCAAGAAATGGTGACAAGTGAACTAGAAAAGTGGCATGCTCGGCTAGTACATATTAATTTCGCCAACATCAAACTGATGGTCGAGAAGGAATTGGTGGTTGAAGTTCCAAAGCTAGCCGGCGAAAAGAAAGTGTGCACATCATGCTTGCTGGGAAAACACGCGCGAAATCCTTTACCAAAAGCTACGACATACCGAGCCTCTCAAAGACTTGAGTTGTTACACGGAGACCTTTGTGGTCCAATTACACCATCGACAATGGGTAGAAACAAATATGTTTTTGTGGTCATTGATGATTACTCGCGATACATGTGGTCAATACTCATTAAAGAAAAAAGAGAAGCTCTTGAGAAGATTATGTAGCTCTAAACAATGATGGAGCAAGAGACCAATTTACACATTAAAACCTTTCGAACCGACCGAGGGGGGGGGGAGTTCATGTCTCTCGATTTTCAAAACATCTACGAGAAAAATGACATTATTAGACATCTTACTACGCCATATTCACCACAACAGAACAAAGTAGTGGAACGCAGAAACCGTACTCTCCTAGAGATGACAAGGAGTATGCTAAAACACATGAACTTATCCAATTACTTGTGGGGTGAAGCAGTTAGACATGCTACTTACTCGCTCAACAGAGTAGCAACAAAGACTTTAGTCACTCAAACTCCTTACAAAGCATGTAAGGGGTACAAGCTAAATCTTGCTCATCTAAAAGTGTTTGGATGCGTCGGGTATGCAAGGATAGATTCTCCACATAGACGAAAGCTAGATGACAGGTCAAGAGCACTCATTCATCTCGGAAAAGAGCCAGGAACAAAAAGGTATCGCTTATTTGATCTGATAAAAAAAGTTATTGTGAGTAGGGATGTGAAGTTTGTGGAAGAAGAAATGTGGAGACGGGAAGGACATAACAGAGAATTAAGTACTGAACATGAGACATTTAACGTTACCCTTGGAGAGTTTGGAAACAGAGGGCTATGAGATTTTGTAGACCTAGAGACGACGATAACAAAAGCTGAAAACAGAGCAGGCAGAGGTTGAAGAAGATGAACAGGAAAGCGAAACTGGAGAAGAACCAGTGCAGACTCCTGTCGCAGCGGCTGAAGAAGAAGAAGATGTTGTTCCGTTGAGGCAATCATCACGAAATAGAGCACAACCCGGATACCTTTCGGAGTATGTTCTGTTTTCAGAAATAGAGAGCGAACGACTCTTGATGGTGGTGAATGAGGAACCATGGGATTTTGATGAGGCTAGAGGCATAAAAGTCTGGCCGATGCTTGTGAGGATGAGATATCATCGATCGAAAAAAATAAAATGCAGAAGTTAGTTTATCTTCCAAAGGGAGCTAAGGCAATATGTCTAAAGTGGATATTCAAGGTTAAGCGAAATCTTGATGGGAGTGTGAACAAATACAAAGCAAGACTTGTCGCAAAGCGGTACGTGCAAAGACACGGCGTAGACTTTGATGAAGTATTTGCCTCGGTTGCGAGAATTGAGACCATACATCTCATATTTCACTCCCCGCCTCTTATACGTGGGAGGTACACCATCTTGACGTGAAAACCGCATTCTTGCGTGGAGACCTGAAAGATGAGGCATATGTCAAGCAACCTGAAGGTTTTGAGATCAAAGGAAGTGAAACCAAAGTGTATAGACTGTTTAAAGTACTCTATGGTTTACAGAAAGCTCCAAGAGCCTGGAACATCAAGGTCAACGATATCCTTATAAAACGAAGGTTCATTCGACGTTCAAAGGAACCTTCTTTGTATCAAAGGATGGAAGGAGATCATATTCTTGTGGTTGCTGTGTATGTTGATGACTTACTTGTTTCAGGGTCTGATGTGAAGATGATAACTGAATTTAAGGTTGAGATGCAGAACAAGTTTGAGATGAGTGATCTTGGTAAGTTAACTTACAATCTGGGAATTGAAGTAGTGCAAAGCAAGGAAGGCATTACTATTAGACAGGAGATGTATGCAATAAAGTTCTTGAGGAGGCATGAATGGAAGACTGCAACCCAACACAAGTACCAATGGACATTTATATGAAGCTGTCGAAATCTAGTGGTGAAAAATCGATAGATGAGAGAAGATATAGAAGAAGTATTGGCTGTTTGCGATATCTGCTTTATACACGTCCTGACCTGTCTTTTAGTATTGGTGTGTTGAGAAGGTACATGCTGGAGCCAAAGGAATCACACGGATCTGCACTGAAGCAAGTAATGAGATACTTGTGTGGAACCATATCGTTTGGACTTTCATACAGGAGTACAAATGGTATGGGTCTAGTAAGCTATAGTGACAACTCCCATAATGTGGATATAGAAAATGGCAAGAGTTTTACTGGGCACATTTTTATCTCGATGATAGTCCTATAACCTGGTGCTCACAAAAATAAGAGATTGTGGCCCTATCGTTGTGTGAGGCCTAGTTTATGGCAGCTGTGGATGACGAAATCCGCACTTAGATTTCTAGGTTCGATTTAGATGAGGAAAAGGATTGTGAGTAGAATCTCATTAGAACTTTTGAATGAATCGATATGTTTATTGAGGTTATTAATGAAGAACAATGATTACAAAGAGGTTTCTATGCAACAACACTTGAACAAATGAATACAAAGAAATGATTAAATGCTTCTTTTGCCATAATTAGGTTCCAAAAATTCTTTCCCTCTTTCACTCTCTCTCCATCCTTTTATAGTTGTTTCTGAGACCTAAGGCTATCGTAACCTCTTATGATATCTTCTGCTTAATTCTCGGGATTTGCAGCAACCATCTTTGACCAAGTGCAAAACCTCAAGACTGGATATCTGGAGCCTGATTTGTTAGCTTTTTGCCTCCGCCACCTAATTTGGTCCGAACCTCTTTATAGACGAAACCTGACCCAAACGTTTAACTTCCTTTCTCTTGATTCAATTAGATTCCTCTTGTAACCAGTCTTTGTGAGATGATCTAAGTCCAAAAACCAATATGTTCTTATCGATGGCTTGAACCTGAAACTATAACAGATCTTTGCAGATGGGTCGAATCTAGGCCCAACAGTTTCCCCCAGCACTTGAAAGGAAAAACTCGTCGTTTCAAGTGCTAAATTTAACTGCTTCCGATTCGACCTTATCTGCTAAGGCCAGCGATAGCTGCGTATCTTTCTTGGAGATATCACTAATTCAAAATAACGTTTGAGATTATTCTTTACCAGATCAAAGGTCCAGATCAGAGGAAATCGAAAAGTCCCCTCCGAATTTCGAGACACTATTTGATTTAAAAGCTACAGCCATTAACTGTAGTTACCCATCATCCCACGTCTCCATGCCGATCTCAAGGTAACTTCTTCCCTTTCTCTTTTTTTATTCGTTGGTATAAGTGATTGATTAAGTAGTTACTGTTCCTCCATCTTCTTCTTCATACTCTACTTCTGCTATCAGTTTTTCCTTTATTTGCGAATTCGTTAGGGTTAGATTTCAAAATTCTGAATCCCTCTTCTCCTTGCTTCTTTCAAAAATCCATACCCTCAATGGATGGATAGAAAGAAGGTTCCGGTGAATCCAAAGTTCCTCTTACGGGACCGAAAATCAAGAAGATTAAGCAAGAAGATGCAAAAGAATAAAGAGAAGAAAACTAAAGAGGATGTGAGCCCCTCAAGGGTATCTAGGCGTCCCAAAAAGGGGGAAGGTTCTAAGAATTGGAGCTTCTTCTTTTGGCCCTCACCAACCTTCGACGCTTTAAGAGAAGGAGGTTTGTACTCTAATGGTTGCGGCTGGAGGACCAAAATAGCTCGCGAGGTCATGCACCACTGACGAGACCCCTGAGAATGTTCTGGAAGGCTGGTTTTTCATTCACGAGAAGTACATTTTAAGTGTCACCTTAGGTTTCCCCTTCCATCTTTGCTCTTAGATCTCTTGGATCACTATTATCTTGCCCTTCCTCAACTTTGCCCTTCTGTTATTCGATTAGTTCACGGTTTTATCACTAGGTCTAGAGAAGAAGGTATCAACCTTCAATTCTCCCACATGATGAGTCTCTACACGATTAAGGAGAGCACTCCAACCAAAGGAGCTGGCGGAACCTATTATCTCCCTGCTCGTCTGGGCCATATCATTTTTAAATTTTCTATCAACGATGAGGATTAGAGAAAAAAGTTCTTCTTTGTTAAGGTTGACCCATCCACGGTTCTGATTAGTCGGAACCTCAAGAACTCTTGGTCTGACGTCTCTAGTTAGGAGCTCCAAAGGATAGCGTTTTTTCGTTGCTTTCGATATTTGATCACTCCAAAACTATCCGACAAACTAGCAAGAGCCTTAGTAAGAAGGATAAAACAGAGTCCCGCTAACTAGGTTCCCTATCCTACTACGAGGATTGGAAGCGCTAGGTTTCCGGACATTTACAAAGTTCAGTTTGCTGTTCCGATCCCTGTTGAGAAACTTGAAGGTACTTGGTTTTTACGTTTGGTTTCAAACTCTTTCTGTTAACCTCTTTCTCTATTTCATTACCTACTTTTCCTTTTCTTAACACTTTTCGACGATAACGCCATTGTCAGCGTTTCTACAGAAGGTAGCACATCTGAAACCGAAAGACAGCAAACAATGCCTCTCCAGCCCTCGTTTCATGCCAAAGGTAAGCAGGTCAAGCCCACTGGTGGGTCTCACTCTCGTGGGAGTGAGAAAACCTTAGTTGGTTCCTTTATCGATTCCTTTCGGGAGGTCCTTGACGACGAGACCTTGAATGTTGTGAAGTCAGTGACTCCTATCACCGTCATTCCCGAGGTTTCACAAGTACAAAAGAAAGCTCAAGAACCTGAATTGCAGGCGATAAACATGAGTCCTCCCCAAATGCAAGATCGTCAGGACTTAGATAATCCTCCAAGTAAGAGACCCATATCTGACCATGGAGAAAAAGCGTCGAGCTCTTCGTCTTCCTCATCCAAAGGAGGTACCGTAGGCATGAACTTTTCTCACTCAAAACCTGGATTGGTTTTGGAGGATGCTTGGGGATTAGGGACGCTGATGCGTCATATGAATAGAACTGGATGCTCCCTTCCTGCTTTCAACAATCTGACTAACCGAGAGGAGTACATTGTCGTTGCCTACTACCTGGGTCAGGTATGGATTATTAACTCTTCAGCTTCTTATTTTTCCTTTAAGTTATTTTTGCTGTTGACTTGTTATGCCTTAACCAGCTAGCTGGATCTATCAACAGAGCCCAATTAAAATTCGAGGATACGGTCAGAGGTTCCCCAGATGCTTGGGAACTTGATGAAGTTAGAGACCTGTTCAAAGTCACTAAAGAGGAGCTGGACTCTGCTAAGTCCCAAGTTTCTAAGCTCCAGGCTGAGGTTTAGAGTCTTAGCTTTCAGATAACAGTTCAAAGTGGGAAGGAACATGATCTGTCTCTTGACCTTGAGGTAAAGGGTAGAAGGATCGTTTCATTGGAGAATGCAAAGAAGATTGCTTATCATCAGGTGAAGGAATTGATTTCGGCTGCCAAAGATGCCCAAGCCAACAAGGATGCTGAAGTCAAGCTGGCGGTTTGGGCTGGGAAGAAAGAGGTAGCAGAAGCCTATTACAAGGTTCTGGCTACTATTAAAGAGAAGTTTGTTAAGAAGAAAGAAGAGGTTTATCTTCAAATTTATGCACAGGAGCTTCAGGCTAACACTGATCTTCTCATGTCTATGCTGGACAATGAGATCAGGACTGTAGAGGAGGAATACAGCCGTCTGATGGCTCTGCTCCCTGAGGCTACCTCTGCGTACAAGAAGGCTCAAGTGTCTGACTTTTCCGTGGGCAAGCTTTTGCTTCCTAAGATTTCTGAGAGCTTAGGTACATTCGAGATTAACTTTTTCAATCCAACATTTTCTGGTGAATACGGTTCTAATTTAGGTTTGGTGGAACCTGACGTAGTTCGTGAAAGAGTTTCTAAAGGAGTTGAGGATAAGGCTGATGAAGAGAAGAATGGAGATGATCAGGGTGTCGAAGATCGGGATGGTGATGGGATGGAAGGATGAGAGCTTAGCTGTCTTTTCTTTTTATTTAAGTTTCGTTTTAGACGTTTGCCCATTAGGCTTTTATCTTTGGTTTCGTTTGGATGTTCAGCCTGAGGAGACTTTTAAATCTTTTGTTTGATGTCTAAACCTAAGCCTAATAGCATGGGGAGGCTTTTAAACCCAAGCTTAGAATTTCAGTCTTTTGTTTAAGCTTTTGTTCATTTTCTTAAATATGGATTTATATTTAGAAAAACTGTTATGAACTTATTGAATGTGAAACCAAGCTTTAGGTAACAATTACCTAGTTAGCTTCAAGTTTCGTCCTGATGACTTATAATTTTAGGGCCTTGGAACAATAATGGTTTTTAGACATCTTTTCTTCTAGCCTTCTAGTTCAGCAACTAGGATTCTAAGTTTCTTAGCTCCAGGTTTCTGATGAAATCATGATTGAATCTCATCGGCTTTTCGAGACCTCTTATGCGAAAATCCAATAAAATTTCTAAGTCTTTTTGAGAATTAGGTCCCGGAAGACTTCGATAAATTAAGTTTCGAGGAAACTGTTCGTAATTGGTGTCTTTTCAGGTTTCGTTTACGATCAGGGTAGAGGAAACCTGAGTTTATATGAGGTACTCGGAGGTCTGGTTCTTGGGAACCTATGCCTCTTATGAAGATTTTTTGAGGTACCTTTGTGAATAGGTTTCTGGGAAACTTTGATTATCGGGTTTTTGAAAACCTTCGAGTATCAAATTTCTGGGAACCTTCGAGTATCGGGTTTCTGAGAACCTTCGAGTATCAGGTTTTTGGAAACCTGGAAATTGAGGTAAAAGACTTAAAGACTTTTGATTATCAAGTTTCTAAGAACCTAGAATTGATGTAAAGGGTTTTAAGATCTTTGATATTCATGTTTCTTGGAACCTGGAATTGATGTTAAAGATTTTAAGACCTTTGATATTCAGGTCTCTGGGAACTTGAAATCGATGTAAAGGATTTTAAGACCTTTGATTGTCAAGTTTCTAAGAACCTGGAAATTGAGGTAACGGATTTAAGACCTTTGATTGTCAGGTTTCTGGGAACCTGAGAATTGTGGTAAAGGATTTTTAAGACCTTTGATTGTCAGGTTTTTGGGAACCTGGAAATATAGGTAAAGGATTTTAAGACTTTTGATTATTCAGGTTTTTTGGGAACATGGAAATGATGTAAAGCTTGTTTTGTTGACACTGTATATTGAACAGATTGGCAACAATTGCATATATATATATATATATATATATGCAAGAATGCTTGAGATCCTATGTTCCTAAATCTCATATCTGATTTTGACATTCTTTGGGCTATATGCTCTTGTCCAAGTATATGCCCCCTTTGATTGGATAGAGGAGGTTTTTATGAGATTGGGGCTGCGCTCATTATGTGGAGCTGCCTACGTACCATGTTAAGGGATAAAGCCTAACGTAGTTCGATTTGGCGATAGTACCTAATGACAATATTTTTTGAGGTTCATGGCATTCCATGATCGTATTTCAGGTACCCCATTTCGTACCTTTAAGAGCTTGTAAACACCAGGTCGTACCACGTGGATGATCCGATAAGGACCCTCCTAGTTGGTTCTTAACTTCCCGACACCTCGCTCTTTGGTATTGTCGAATACATTCCTCAGTACAAGATCGCCAACTGCGAATCTCCGAGATCTTACTTTTGAATTGAAGTGTCAGGCCATTGCTTGCTGGTAATTTTGAATGTGAAGAAATGCTTGGTCTCGTCGTTCCTCGATCAAATCGAGGTTATCCTTTAATAGCTGGTTATTGACTTCAGGATTTAATGCACATAAGCTTCGTCGGAGGCTCCTGACTGAGGTTTCGGCTGGGTCTAGCGCTTCCATCCCGTATGCTAGAGAGAAAGGAATTTCCTCTGTGGCCCTTCGTGGGGTGGTTCGGAATGCCCAAAGGACTTCGGTAACTTATCGGACCAGGACTTTTTATTGGTACCTAGGCATCTCTTGAGGTTAGCTAAAATTAATTTATTAGCAGCCTCTGCCTAACTATTTCCCAGAGGGTATCGAGGTGTGGATATGGTGAGACGTATGTCCCATTCATCACATAATGTTGTAAAGTCGTCAGATATAAACTGTGATCCGTTATCTGTTACGATTTCATAGGGGAAACCGTGACGACATATGATGTGTCGCCATACAAATCGTTCAACCTCGAATTTGGTTACCTGTTGGAGAGCCTCAGCCTCTATCCACTTGGTGAAATAATCTGTTAAGACTAAAAGGAAATGCAGTTTTTGTTGTCCCTTTCCTGAAGCTACTAGCGGTCCTACGATATCCATGGACCATCACATAAAGGGAAATGGTGCGGTTATCGAGGAAAGTTTTTCTGTAGGTCGATGAATGATTGGGGCGTGTCTTTGAAATTATCGCATTGAGAAGAGTAGGCCTCACAATCTGCGATTATGGTTGGCCAAAAATAGCCTTGCCTTTTGATTCGGATGGCCAGGGCTCGGCCACCAGCATGGTTCCCGCAGGAGCCTTCGTGTACTTCTTTCATGAGCTTGATGGCATCGAGGCCGTGAACGCATTTTAGGTATGGGCCTGATACACTTCGTTTATAGAGGTTGGAGTCAATTATGCAATATCTTGAACTTAACGCTTTGAGTTTTTGAGCTTCCTACTTGTGGGGGGGGGGGTGTACCCTCCCTAATATATTGCATAATTGGAATCCTCCAATATTCTCTTTTGAGAACTCTATCATGAGAGATATCGGGGGATCCTGTACTGGCTCATCCACATGTTCCGGGTCACTGCCGAGTTGTTCATGAGTCTAGGTCGTGCCTCCGGAGGTGTCTCGAGGAGCAAGTTCCAGAGGTCCGGTGGTTCTCAGAGATACCTATTGCGCATACGCTTAATACTAGAGTCTGGATCGTGCCTTTAGAGGTATCTCAAGAGTCAGGTTCCGGAGACTCATTGTTCTCGGAGACACCTGCTGTGCATTTGCTTAAGCCTGGGGTCTGGATCGTGCCCCCAGAGATATGCTTTTTGAAATTGTGGTTTCTGGTTTTTGGGAACAAAAACATGGTAAGAATGTGAGTAGGAGGCTTGTCCCAGGTAGTTGCGGTAGCTACTACCAGAGGTTGAGAGTCATCCTGTTGTTCTTCAAACTTATCGAACTGTTTGCTAAGCTTTTGGATGTCCACGAGGTATGCCGCCATTGTTTTGTCCCTTGTCTCATATTCTTCGTGAAACTAGCTTGTTACTAGCTGGGAATCGCTGTAAGCGGTAAACCCTCGGATCACGAGACCTATTGCTAGTTTCAAGCCTGCGATTAGTGCTTCGTACTCAGCTTCATTGTTTGAAGTATTGAAGCCAAGTCTATAGGACTGTTCGATTATTTCGCCAGCTGAGGAAGTTAACCTTAGGCCAACTCTCGAGCCTTGTCTTGAGGATGCTCCATCGACATGGAGAGACCATTTTGGCATTATCGACTCTGTATCGAGGTGTTTGGAGGCTAGCTCTATACAAAATCAGCAAGGACTTGAGCTTTGGTCGCTATTCGATGTCTATATTCTATATCATATTTGCTGAGCTCGATGGCCCACTTAGCTAAACGTCCGAATTAGCTAGGACTATGCAGAATTGTACGTAATGGTTGTGAGGTCATTACAACGATTGAATGCGATTGAAAATATGGTCGGAGCTTTCTGGTTGCTTTTACGATTGCCAAAGCTAATTTCTTCATAGCAGGATACCTGGTTTCTGCGTCTATTAGACTTTTGCTAGTGTAATAGACAGGTCTCTGCTCGTTTTTCTCTTCGCGTACTAATACGCCGCTGACTGCAGCTGAAGATACAACGACATATAGGTATAGTGGTTTTCCTTCTACTGGTTTGGACAGTATTGGAGGTTCGGAGAGGTACGCCTTCAGCTGTCTGAAGGCTTCCTCGCATTTCTCGTCCCATAAGAACTTCTTGTTATTCTTTAGAAGTTTATAGAACGGGAGGCATTTGTCGGTAGACCTGGAAATTAATCGGTTTAGGGCGACAATTCGTCTAGGTAACCGTTGTACTTCTCTGGTAGCTCTAGGCGACGACATTTCCAGGAATGTAGCTATCTGTTTTGGGTTGGCGTCAATACATCGTTCAGTGATAGAAGAGATTTTCTTATCGATTAACCAAATCAAGTTTTAAATTTCTAAAACCTTAATCGACTAACAACTCACTAAACCGTAAGAGCACGATAATGCGTTGTAGCATTTAAGGGTCGAACCCAAAGGAGCTAAGATTCAAGC
>OVAN01013531.1:0-12769 GCA_900406275.1 Anastatica hierochuntica
TAGTGAATTGAGCTGAGATGGTTCTTAATTGCTTCCCCTTAAAAAATCTATTTTCCTGATGAAATGAATTCCCTGAGAACACCCTTTGCCTAGCGCCTTCTTCCAATTGTTTTACAACTCTTGTTTTCATTGCTTTCTTTCTTGTTTTGCGAATTTAGTTTTCAACCTCTAAACTTTCTTTTCCGTCTTAGCCCATATTTGATTCAATAGTTCTTAGTACACATTGGTCTTTGTGGATTCGATACCCGAACCACTACAACGTACTAACTGTACGCTTGCAGTGATTTCTTGGGTGAAAACCTGAGCCATCAGCCTCATTTCTCATTCACAAACATACATTATTATGCTATAATAATTTAGCCCAATAGTCTAAATATTATATATAATAAAGTTAACACAATCTACAGTCGTGCTAATCGACCTCCAAGAGATCATAGGTCTATGAATGCCTTGCTCTCTCTCTAATCTCTGTGGCTGCAGGTTTTACGTATTTATCGTACACAAGTTTCTTCATGTCATCATAATCAACATACAAATCTTAGTAAACCAGATAATAAATTACGCAAACAATCAAGATTAAATACTAAAAAAGAAATTTAAAAGTATGAATAACAAAAGAAAATTAGTGAGAATTGAAGAAGAACAAGAATTAAAGACAATAGAAATAAAAAATAGAAAGTATAACAAAGTGTTTTAGATTCTAACAACAAGCCAAGAACATCTAAAAAGCTGCAAAATCGCTGTAATGGTTCTCCAATCTAGGCAATAGTTCCATCGATTCTCTCGACACGATAACAGATAACTTCATCAAGCAGTTTGCCAGCCGTCGTAATCTTGAACGCATTGCCGATGATCTGTACCAAGTAAAGCAAAAGAAAAGTGAAAGCCTTAGAAGGTACGTCCATCGCTTTAACAAATATAAGGTCTCCAATTCTTAACTGCATCACAGCCACGAATATCTCTGCCTTCAAACGTGGTTTGTTTGTCGAGTGTTATCTAAAATTTGAAACCAGATCAAATGGGAGAAAGACCCCGTTTACCACCTTCAATAAGTGCATAAAAACACCTTCAACCAAGGGTGGGGGGAAACTTAATTTTTGATTAAATAAACCAAAGTCGTCTTACCTATATTTTAGTAATATTTATAATAATTTTATTGATTTTTTATAAAAAAAAAAAGCTTAAAGACCACATTTTTATCGATTCATAGGTTCTTCTTCATTATTTAAGTTTTTAAAATCACAAATTACGAAGCTTCACCAAAACTTAAAATACGATGATACTAGTTAGGATAATATTCCTTGGCATAGGTTTTTTCTTTCTCCGAAACCAATTTACAGTAAAAGCAACCAACAAAAAGCAGAATGAGCAACAACCATAACACTGAATAACACAACCAAGATTCCATGTTTCTGCACGAGAAGGATCTATCAAACACTTTGAACAAAAGTTAAACACTTTGATCATCAAAATCATCTCTTTCTTGGAGAAGGTTCACGGCTGAGATTATGCTTTTGAATAGTTTTGATATAGTTTCTCATTAGACCAAACTTATTGCTCCCAAGCTCGTAGAAATAATCCCATGGATATATCCCTGTTCTATGCAAATCATCGAACACTAACCTGAATCCTCAAAAAAGATTTATACCCAACAGCATTTAGTAATAAGGGAAAAAAGAAAAGAAAACTTGGTCTGTCGCATCGCATCTTTATGATGGCTAATTTATAAGAGTCAGTGACCTTACGAGATCTGTAAGTACCTAACCCCGTAGTTTCCCACTGGTTCTGCTGACATGATACCTACATACCGCCTCCCAGATATCACCTGATTGGAATAACAAAATATTTTAGGCCGAAGATCAGAACAGCAAGACTCGATGCCAATGTGTTAAGAGTACGCTTAAAGAATGCAATTTTTGTCAGAACCCTTCTCTAAATCTGTGTTTGATTTAGTCACACCATAGGAGAAGAGAACATAGTTAGACTCCTTGCTATATTCCTTTGTACTCGAACTAGTCAATAAGAAGAGAAAACTAGTAGTGATAAAGCAAACAAAACAACATCTGACTCATTGCTAAACCAAGTGGAACTATATCATTGCATTAATACTTATACGTAACGACTAAATATATGTCAGAACCCACAAAGGATCTACAAATGATCAGCTACTAACGCAGGACTAGTAGTCAGGAAGTAGAGAAACAAGAGCAAGACGCAATTGGTAGACCATAGTCTCATCTACAAAAATGAATCTCGTCCCAAAATGGTGTAACAAGAACATCGAACTAAATATCAATACGCTATTGCAATGAGAAAGTCTAAAGGTGAACTAAGACATTGAATAAAAAAAGGATATATAAACACAGAAAAGATTTGTGTGTGATAAGCCATTACCAAAAAAAAAGAAAGAAAAAAAAACCTTTTGCCCATTGATTGATCTGACTTTTCCATCAGCAGCTGGACTGTAAATCCTTAGAAACTCAGATGAAAAGTTGAACTTGGTTCCATCTGCAAAATCTACCTCAACCTACAAAGAAGGGGTAGTCGAGAAATCAGATCCTAAAACCAAAAAGAAGAAAAATCGAACCAAAAGAGTTGAAAGACAGAGCGAAGCTTACGTGTTTAGGAGATACAATAGAAAATCCCGAGAGTCTGGGTATAGTAACATTATGGATTCGCCGGCTTACGGCTCTCGTAATCCACATTTTTAGTGCCGGCGACGACGATTCTAGATTCACTCATCTCGCTGCTAAAAGCCCTATATTTGCTTCATTAAAATTCACTGTTGGGCTTAATTTTAATGTAAAGTCAAACGACAACGTATGGGATAAATAAGCATTGATCGGGTCCCACTTTAGTCAAATGCAACATATTACCTAAACAAAATCACGCCTCAAACGCAAAAATAAATAAAATACAATTAATTTCAAGTCTAAAAGCTGTGACAACGTGAAATATAACATGCAAGGTATAATAAAATTTCATTTTTTTTGTTTTTGCAATCTCTACATAATTTTTAAAATAATCGGATCGAGTAATTACTACTAGATTTTTTTTTATAAAGTCTAAGAAAGTGAGGTAAAAATAATATAAAAACCGTCAACGATAGAAAATTTGTTTCCTTAAATAAGCAAATAAATGATCGGAGACCAATTGTTTTAGTGAGCCGAATTTTTTTCTCCTTCTTCAGGAAAAAAAAGGGCAAAAATTAAATTTCTTTATATGTTTTTGATATCCTTATTTACCTTTTACTTCTTCTTAATTGAAGAACAAAATTAAAAGAAAATAAAGAAATTTCTAAATTCGAAATTCGATAATTCTCTTTAATCATTAACCTAAATTCTCGTGGGGGCTTTCAAAAGAAGCAGAAAAACAAAAAGAAAGAAGAAGAAACCTTACATTTCTATTTATATGCTAAAAATTTCTCAAAACATTAGTTCATATCCAATCCATCGACGACGTTTGTTGACGATTTCGGCGGTTTAGGAGATGAAAAATCGTAGGAAGTTTGGTGGTCGTTGCGGCGACGGCGTCGTTATCTCATGGCAGACTTTTTTCTGGTTCGTGGTACTGTTCGTCTTCTCCTTCGTTCTCTTCTCTACCATGTTTGTCTTTAAAGGTAGTTTATGAGCCCTGGTCTTTGTTTTTTTCATTTTTCAAATTTTCTTAACTAGAAACTGAGTATTTGTAAATTTAAGCAGGGAAGTTTCGTCCGCTGGTGCGCTCGACGATAAGCTTCTCAACCGCAAGAGCGGTTCTCGGAGAGACCGTATCATCGTCTCCGCCGGTTTCGATTCGCGAAGCCGTAAAATTACCTGACCAAACACTGGTTTTCCTAAAATACCCTCAGGCTCTACGGCTATTTACCAAAGATGAACTCGTTTGCGTTTTCTCCTCCGTTGGCGATTCATCGAAGATACGGAAAGAGCATCCGAAAGCCGCAGACAGCGACAAATTCGGCGGTCAGATCGTACGGTGTCCTGAAACACCACGTGGCTACACCATATCGCTTGCCGTTTGGAGATGGACGACGGACGATCATCTCCTTGCTGCACCTATTCACCAGTGGGATTGGTTGGTTTACGATGCCGTGATCGACCACGATAACTCCACAGTGGTTTTTGTCAAAGGGCTTAGTTTACGTCCAGGAAGAGTCGCTGATGCGTCGAGATATGAGTGCGTGTACGGCTGGGATTTCGCGAAACACAATCGGTTAATAAGATCAGACGTTATCTCGGCCGCCCAAGAGATCGTACGGTGTAGGCGCCTTTAACTGTTTTAGACGGCCCAAGATCAGCCCGTGGGCCTGTTAAAGTCTCGATTAGAATCAAAGGCGGATTTGGGATGCTTCCTTCAATCGCTCAACCGGATCCTACTCCGGGTCGGATCATTAACCCGCGACAAAAGAAACCGTTCGAGATGTGCATATGCACCATGGCGCGAAACGTTGCTGCCTTTTTGAGAGAGTGGGTGATGTATCACGCCGGGATTGGTGTTCAACGGTTGTTTATCTACGACAACAACAGTGACGACAACATAAAGGCCGAAATCAAAGATCTCGAAAGTCGCGGTTACAACATCTCGAGACATTTTTGGCCGTGGGTTAAGTCCCAGGAAGCAGGATTCTCAAATTGTGCGATTCGTGCAAGGAGCGATTGCGGTTGGATTGCGTTTATTGATGTCGATGAGTTCTTCTACGTCGCTTCCGGTCAAACCCTAACCAACATCATCAAAAACTATACCGTTTCAGAGGAAATTGGTGAGATTCGAACACCATGTCACAGTTTCGGACCATCAGGTTTGAGAAATCAGCCTCAAAATGGTGTGACGGCAGGTTACACATGTCGTGTGGCTTTGCCGGAGAGACACAAGAGCATACTAAAACCAGAGGCGATGAACGCGACATTGATTAACCTTATTCATCATTTCCACCTACGAGATGGGTTCACATTCGCTGATATTGATAAGGATATAATGGTAATTAACCACTACAAATATCAGGTGTGGGAAGTTTTCAAGGAGAAGTTTTATAGGAGAGTCGCTACTTACGTGGCTGATTGGCAAAACGAGGAGAATGTTGGGTCAAGAGATCGGGCACCCGGTTTAGGAACTCGACCCGTTGAACCACCCGATTGGGCGGATAGATTCTGTGAGGTCACAGATACGAGGCTTAGAAATCGGGTGTGGGAGAAGTTTATAGACAGTAAAACAAAGCGTTTAATGTGGGAAAAATAGATAAAATCAAGAGTTAAAACGGGGATCGTTGTGCTCCTAATTGGAGGATGGCTCGAAAGATCCAAATAGCAGTTTAATAAAGTTCATTTAATAATAGTTTTTCAAAATATTTTACTTTTTGATTTCTTCTGCGAAAAAATAGTTTTGAGACACGTCTTAGATTCCTCTCTAATTTTAGTTTAGCCTTTTTACTCTTAACTAGCTAACCGGTCCACATCCTGTGCGGGCATGAAATTTTTCTGAGGTTCTGAATGGTAATTGCGAGATATATAGTGCGGAGCGGAAAATATAAATAGTGTAGGACTGTTTGAGTGCGGTTTATACGTAAAAAATTTACGGTGCGAGTAGGTGTGTTTTGTGCGAAATATATAGTGTGAGATGATATTTAAATGGTAACAATCACACATGCAGTACGAAATAAAAAATATTAAATATTGAACGTTTATTTTAACATTTAAAAGTTTTGAAATAAATTTCTTCTTTTTGGATAAAGTACGTAAATTTAAAAGAGAGTTATTTGATTAGTTATTTAATATAACTTTAGAATAATTAAAAAAATAATAATAATAAACCACGACAAAATGGGTGCATACAGAATGCACTATGTGGTTTACAGCAGAAGCTATTTTTCACATTTGTACTTTTATACTTTTACAAAATACCAACGACAAAAATTGTCTTGAGTGGTGACATATTAAACAAACCGCATTGTTCCGTTACTGAAACGCGTTCAACACTCATAACTTGAATATGAGATAAAAAAAAACAACAAAATCATTATGGGAGAAGGACATTAGCAATATTAGTAACCATTGCCATAACAAAAAAGTAGCTTGATTTGGTTAGTGTTATTATTTATTTTTCGGTGTAAGAAGTATATGAACATGGGATATTTATATATAGTATCTTGGTGGAATTTCTTGACTATTAATTTATTCCATAAAAAGAAATATCCATAAAATCTGATTAATTTAAGATAAAAAAAATTAATTAACGTCGAAAGTTAAACAAAAATATAAACTATATGGAAGCTATAGTTTAAGTCCAAAATTATCTAATTTAATGAATCATTTTTTATTAATCTAGTCTTGTATATCAAGTTTAACAAAATTTTAAGTATACATTTTTATGAAAAATCAAATTTTCATTAAATGTATACTTTAATACACGTATTAGATACTTTTGTATCCATTTTTTTTTTTTTTTATCAAATTCTTCAAATAAATAATAGAATTTTTAATATACTTTTGTATTCTATATATTTTTATTTATAATGAAATCATAGGATTATAAAATTGATATGTTCAGAACATTTTTTTACGAAATTTTATTTATTAGTAATAATTTTAATCTAAAGTGTATTTCGTATTTGGAATAATATTAAATTTTAGTCATATAATTTTAATCTATAATTTTAATCATATAATTTTAATCTAAAATTTTACTTATTAGTAATAATTTTATTTCGTATTAGTAATAATAATTTTAATTTAGTAAAAATAATATTAAATGTATTTCGTATTTGGAAGTTATAAAAATTTATATATTTCCATTATTAGTATCGAATTAAATATTATTGAATATTTTTTTATTATAAATTAAATTATGTATGATTTTCTGGAAGGCAATGTGATATTAAGTTGCTATTTTCCTTAATTTTTCTATCTTAATTAATATTTTCCATACATACAGGCTGTATATCTTTATTTTTTTAGAGTAGCTAATATTTTTTATATATTTAAGTCGAATATAACTAAAACATGGAAACTTTCCTTCTTAGGCAGAAACATTAAATTGTCGTTGAAGATAAATTTTGAAAATATTTAATTTTTAAACAATATACAACTTTATACTTTCGATTGAAATATGTGAAATAAAAGATCCAATAAAACGATTGGTCGAAACATTAACACATTCTAAAGAAAAAATTATAATTGGAAATATATATATATATATATACATATATATATATATATATATACAGAACACTCATAAAAATTATTTATCTAGGTTTATTTTAAAATAATGTTTTACGATTGGTCAAAAATTATTAAACTTTTTTTATATGATCTAATAGACAATTTAACCTAAATAATTTTATTATACCTTTTTTATATGATCTAATAAANATAAACAATTTAACTTATATTTATATTTTAGAAAATTGTCTTTTAGATTTTGATTTTTATTTGACATAATAAATAATAAATAATTTAACCTATAATCTACTTTGTGACGTTGTTTCGTTTCTTATAGATATAGAAAATTGTATATACAATTTACGCATGTACATAGGTTGCAGATTTATTGTAAAAATAGATCTAAAATTAAAATTTTTGAGTCTGAGAAAAACTAATTCTCTTCCAAAGCTAAGATTTAATCTAAAGCCATTTCATGTTCGGTTCTTCAGTGTTCTTCATCCCCATTAGTTAAAGTTTCAACAATTTCTTTTGCGTCAAACGCATTTTTGGCTTTCTTCATGTTCTGCAAAACCAATTTCTTAAGTAAGCACGATGATAAGAATGTAGGTTGGCAAAATTTCCCACATCGGATAAGAGAGTAGAATATATCAAGCTACCTCTACTCGAAGGCTCAACTCCTATCACACAATCTCTTATGCCCTCGATAATCCTCCTATTGTTAATCTCTGTTTATGGAATAGAATTTACAAAAAAGAACTAACCTTTTTATTTAAACGACAAGTGACGCTCATAAAGTTTATCCATCAACATATGTTCTTTAACCTGAAAAAAGGATAAACTTGCCAAGTATAAATACTTGTCGTCTTTAATTACACAACAAGCTCATCAAAAGGGAGTTCTTAATCTTAATACCTCGAGTTTTTGAAGTTCTTGTTGCATGGTTTTATGAGCTTCTTTAAGTAATTCATTCTGCTTCTCCAGATGCCTTTTTGAATATCAAAAAAGGATTTAGGTTAACCAATGGGTACTTCTAAGTATAAAGATTATAGATAACAAAAAAGCTTAAAAATTGCGTTATGGGATTTACTTCAGCAGATCATCGGTATGTTGCGGTTCCATTTCTCGCGAATGATTGAGAAATTTAAGAGTACAAACACCGGTTTTTTTCCCAAAAACCCATAACATAGTGACGACATTTGGATTTGAGTCTAAATATAATAAAAAAAACATTTTAAACTCTTGTTATGGTTAAAATAAAGTATATCGAACGAAAATAGAATTATGCAGAAAAAAATCTGAAATATGAAATAACCCCATGATGTGAATTGTGTTTTACAATTTTGAAGGAGATTACGAACATACATATATATATATATATATATATATATATGCATTTAAAACTTGGTGCTCAAGTTTTAAATTTTCTTAAAATAATTAATGACTTTCCTTTGTATATATTATAAGAATATATGTATATCTATAATTCAATACAAATTATATTCACTTTCTAAAATCTATTCAATCGTTACATATAGAATCTAATTGATATAAAAACGTTTCTATGATTTGATTTATGTAATTAATGTTTTTAAATATTAAGAAAGATTACCATATTCGAAATTATTATTTAAATTTATTTCGACAATAAGTGGTTCATGGTTTAATCTCATTAATGGGATTGATTAAATTAATTAAAAAATAAATGAAAAGCAAAACTCAACAACCAATAAGATTATAACGTTTAATTCTAGAATGGATGTATGAATGTCACGTGTACAAATACAATAAAAGGACTAATCTCCTTACCATTTTTGTGAAATATAAACTAAATCATAAACCCGAAACCTTAAACCCTAAAACCTAAATATAAAATCATACACAGAAGGCTACAACAAAACAAAACGATGTAATTCAAAATATTTAACCAAAAGTTCCATATAAATTTAAAGAATAATTGTATTATAATTTATATGTTTTATAAACAAAAATGCTAAAAAATGCTAAAATGTATAAAATAAAATGAATAATGTTTTTAAAATAACGTGAACAACCGCATGTAACATGTTGATCCCAGAAAATTTAAACAATTTGGTTTAACATGCTATTGCATGATTAATTTGGTAATAATGATTATTTACTATTTCTAATTTTGAATTATAAGAAGGATGTTTGACTATAGAAATTAAATTGATCATAATTTAATAGTATTAAATTTGTCGATTAAAATAATAAAAAAATAAAAAGAAAATTCCTAATCTCAACGACCAATCAAATTATAACGATTAATTCTAAAATGGTTGTATGAGTGACATGTGGAAAAAATCACTAAATAGACTTCTCTTTTAATATATAAGGAGGATTTTTTTATTGGGTTTATAGTTGTGAAGTTAAATAAGGAAGATTAGGGGTGGGCAACGGACTGGTCCTGAAATATTTGTGGTCTCATTCAAATTTATTTAAAATTTTATACATCAAATAATAACATAGTTAATAATAAATTATTTGCAATATTTTTTGTGCTACAATAATGAGAAATTTGTTTTAAAAAATAACTGAATTGGAACAATTTTTTGTATAATTTCTCAATTTTTTATACAAATTTTATATAATTTTCTTCTAAAATTAGCAATTTTAAGCCTTAGTTATTTAATTTTATAAAAATCACTAGGTTATCTTTAAAATTTTTGTCATTTATTCTTGAACTACATGCATAAAATTTATGTTTTATCACCATATCTTTATATCATTTGCATGGAGGTCCTTATTGCAAACATAAAACGGAAGGAATTAGATAATGCTTTAATGGGGATTAAGATTGCCCAGAAGAGCCCAGCGATTTCCCATTTGCTGTTTGCTGATGACAGCATATTTTCCTGTAAGGCCGACGCTTCGGAATGACAAACTATTTTGGAGGTCTTACAGGACTATGGGGATGCTTCTGGACAAGTAATAAATTTTGATAAGTCATCTGTTTTGTTTGGGAAGAATGTTCCTGAACAACTTAAAGACTCGCTCAAGGCCAAGTTAGGCATTACAATGGAAGGGGGTATGGGAAATTATCTTGGAATCCCGGAAATCCTAGGAGGACCAAAGAGTCAAATTTTTAATTATGTTTGCGAACGACTGGGAGACCGAGTAAACGGATGGTCATCGAAGTATCTTTCCAAAGGAGGAAAAGAGATTCTTATTAAATCGGTTGCTCTGGCATTACCCTATCATGTCATGTCATGTTTTAAGCTCTCCCAAGGTTTAACTACAAAGTTAACCAGTGCGATTTCAAAATTCTGGTGGAGTTCCAATGGATGTAACCGCGGTCTCCATTGGTTTGCATGGGACAAATTATGTATTCCAAAAGAGGATGGAGGTTTAGGTTTTAAGTCTCTGGAAGATTTTAATACATCCTTATTGGCAAAAAAACTTTGGAGGCTAATACAGTTTCCAAATTCATTGGTAGCTCGGGTGTTGCGGGGGAGATATTTCAAAAACGTCCATCCTTTGAACGCCAAAAAACCAAATTCACCCTCATTTGGCTGGAGGAGTATTTTTCAACTCAAGCGTTGATTAAGAAAGGGGTTAGAATACATATAGGTTCTGGAATAAATACTTCAGTGTGGAATGATTCATGGATTCCTGACATAAACCCAAGACCCGCGAGAGATCGAGGTAGTGTTTGGCACCCTAGGCTGCAAGTTCAACATTTAATAAACCCTACGATGAGTTTATCGACCCAATGGATGTGGAGATCATCCGGGGTATTCAACCAAGTCGAACTACTACTTTCGATGGTTTGGTTTGGCACTATACAAAATCACGTAATTACACGGTTAAATCGGGATATAAAGTTCTTAATTCTTTGGAAATTACTCGGCTAAATAATAATGGTTGGGGACCAGGAGTGGAAGCTCTGAAGGCGTTTGCATGGAAACTCAATAGTCCTCCTAAGATACAACATTTTGTCTAGCAAATGGCCACACTAAGCTTGGCGGTGGCTTCCGAGATCACAAAGAAGGGGATACAATGTGATATAATGTGTCAGCGGTGTCGAAACGCTCCGGAGACAATTAATCATGTTTTCTTTGAGTGTGACTCGATCCTGCAAATTTGTAACTCCTATAGAAATCCAACAACACCGGGGATTTTCCCAACAGGTTCACTATACACGAACATAGATTATCTGTTCTGGCGTAAACCTTTACGGGATCAAGGTAGAGGTCCCGACCTCTATCCATGGGTGTTATGGTTCATTTGGAAAGCAAGGAACAAAAAGGTTTTTTAAGGTATCCAGGTAGGAGTGGATGAGATTATGCGGGATGCCGAAATGGACTCAATAGCATGGGAAGAGGCGAAAGCCATTCCACCTCCAGATGTTGAACGAGTGATTCCAGAGTCTCTAAGACCCTCAGGACTGACCTGCCGCTTAGATGGCTCTTGGAAACATTCTGATCCCACTTCCGGACTCGGTTGGGTATGTCAAAATAGGGAAAACCAAGTAATACTATTAGGAACAAGATGTGTCCGGCGGAGCCTATCACCGCTTCACTCAGAGATGAAAGCACTGCTATGGGCTATGCATGAATTGAGTACCAGGAGAATAGACTGCCAGACTTTCGAGACAGATTGTGCAGAGCTTACCTGGATCCTCCAGCACCCAGATGACTGACCAGCTTTTTATACGGTTATCCAAGAATTCCAACTCCTTCGTGAGCAATTTCTGGGGTTTTCTTTGTCTACCATTCCGCGAACGGTGAACGCTCAAGCGGACTGTCTGACGCGAGGATCCCGTATTTTTAATACTAATTATATTTTTGGAGAATTTGAACCTCCGAACTGGACAACCAGTAACGGTGTGACTTTTTGATTATTATTTGGTCGGCAAAAAAAAAGATGGAGGTCCATACTAAAGTTGTATACAAATTCAGTGCAACAATTCAAATATACGTATTTGTTAATCAATATTTTTTACTAAAACTAGTTGATTTGCTCCATCTAATACGACTATTAATATATTTAAGATTTATGTATTTACTAGTTGTTAGACGATCCAAACTTATTTTTTTGTACATATTTTTAAGGGCTAACTAGATTTTTGACCCGCGCAACCGCGCGGGTTTTTAAAAATAATTTTATATATTATTAATCATGTTTAGATTTTTTGAGTATCGAGTTTATAATTTTTCGGTTATTTCGAGTTTCGGATTCGGGCACAGATTCAAAATTTTAGAATTTTCAGTTATATCGAATTTTGGGTTCGATTTAGATTTGAGATTTTCGAACTTTCAAATTTTCTCGGATACTCGTATGGTTTAGTTTGGATAATATTCAATACCCGAAATATCGTGAAGCAAAACCCGTTAGAGTATTTAAAAAATTATTAGATGACTAAACTTAAATTTGTATAGTTTATATAAATTATTTATAAATTTCTATAGATTTTTCTAAATTTTATCACTTTAAAATTTTTTTCAATTTTTGTAACAAATTTTATTTAGAAAATAATAATATTGTAATATATTTATTTTAAAACTTATGAATTTATTTTAAATTTGAAAACAAACTATATCTAAATTTGCTGAAAATTGATGATTTTAAATTGTTTTGATTTACAATTTTGA